>CAUYON010106455.1:0-19132 GCA_963573935.1 Arctocebus calabarensis | reverse complement strand
TAGTAGCTGGGACTACAGGCGCCCGCCACAGCGCCCGGCTATTTTTTTGTTTTTGCAGTTCGGCCGAGGCCGGGCTTGAACCCGCCACCTTCGGTATATGGGGCTGGCGCCCTACTCGCTGAGCCACAGGAGCCGCCCTGCTTTTTTTTTTTTTTGAGACAGAGCTTCAAGCTATCACCCTGGATGGAGTGCTGTGGCATCACAGCTCACAGCAATCTCCAATTCCTGGCTCAAGCGAGTCTCTTGCCTCAGTCTCCCAAGTAGCTGGGACTACAGATGCCCGCCACAACGCCCGGCGAGCTGCTCATTTCTTCTTAATGCTGAATAATAATTCATTGTCTAGATATATGATAGTTTATCTGTTTACCTGAAGGACTTCTTTGTTGCTTCTGAGTTTTGGCAGTTATTGGATAGAGCTGTTATATACATCTATGGGCAGTTTTTGGTGTAAATAAAACTTTTGGTTTCTTCGGGTAAATATCAAGGAGGATGGTTGCTGGATCTTAATGCAAACAGTAGGCTTAATTTTGTAACAAATTGCTAAACTGTTTTCCCAAGTGGCTGTACCATTTTGTATTACCAGTAACAACAAATTAGAGTTCCTATTGCTCCACAGCCTTGGCAGCATTTAGTTTTATCACTGGTTCTGGATTTTGGCCATTTTGGTAGGTGTATAGTGGCATCTCATTTAGTTTTAGTGATAGTGGTATCTCATTTTCCCAATGGCATATAATGTGGAGTGTCTCTCATATTATGCTTATTTGTCATCTGCATGTCTTCTTTGGTGATGTTTATTAAAGTCTTTGGCCCATTTTTAACTGGGTAGTTTCCTTAAGTTTCAAGTTATTTGTATATTTTGGATACCAGCTTCTTCTTAGATACTGTGCAGAAATTTATTTAAGTCCAGTGTATCTCTTTCATGGATTATGCTTTTGTTATTGTTTCTAAAATGTTATTGCCAATGCAAAGTCATCTAGAGCTTCCCCTGTTTTAGTTTCTAAGAATTTTTTAGTTTTGCATTTTACATTTAGGTCTCTGATCCATTTGGGGTTAATTTTTATGAAGGGTGTAAGGCTTGTGTCTATATTTATTTTTTTGTCACATGTTATGTACTATTTCAGCACTAGTTTCTCCCATTAAGACTTTTTTCATTTTTTTTGTGATATCCATATATTTTAATTCACGAATAAAAATTGTATATATTTATGGTATACAACAGGACAATTTGAAATATGTATATATATTGAGGAATGGCTAATGTGAACTAATAAACATACAGATTACCTAACATACCTTATCATTTTTGTGGCAATAACACTTAAAATCTACTCTCTTTTAAGTTTTCAAATATACAGTACACTGTTACTAACTATAGTCACCCTGTTGTACAATAGATCTCTTGAACTTTTCTAACTAAAATTTTGTATCCTTTCACCAACTTCTCTGCAGACCTACACCCCATAACCAACCCCATACACCCCATAAAATAAAAAGACATATTTTATTGTCTTTTTGATGATAGTCGTTTTATCAGGTGTGAAGCGATATCTCATTGTTTTTCATTTGTATTTTCCTAGTGATTAGTATTGAGCATTTTTTCATGTATCTATTGGCCATCTGTACATCTTCTCCTGAGAAATGTTTAGTGAGGTTGCTTTTTAAAAAATCAGGTTATTGGCTTGGCACCTGTAGCTCAAGTGGTTAAGGCGACAGCCACATAACACCAGAATTAGTGGGTTCGAATCCAGCCTGGCCTGCCAAACAACAATGACAACTACAAACAAAAAATAGCCAGGCGTTGTGGCGAGTGCCTGTAGCTACTTGGGAGGCTGAGGCAAGAAAATCGCTTAAGCCCTGGAGTTGGAGGTTGCTGTGAGCTGTGATGCCACCGCACTCTACCCAGGGCGACAGCTTGAGGCTCTGTCTCAAAAACAACAACAACAGGTTATTTGTTTACTTACTGTTGATTACTTGAGTTCCTTATATATTTTGGATATTAACCCCTTATCTGATGTATGGTTTGCAGATATTTTCTTCCCTTCTGGAAATTGCCTCTTCACTCCTTTGATTCTTTCGCTGTGCTTTTTAGTTTGCCATAATCCCTTTATTCTATCTTTTGCTTTTGTTGCCTATGCTTTTGGAGTTACATCCAAAAACTGATTGCCTGGGCCACTGTCAAGAAGCTTCCCCCCATTTTCTTTTAGTAGTTTTATAGTTTTAGGCCTTATGTTTAAGTGTTTAATTCATATTAAATTGATTTTTACATAAGGTATTATATAAGAGTTCTAGCTAGGCATGGTGGCATGCCCCTATAGTCCTAATAAATTGAGAGGCTGGGGTGATAGGTTTGCTTGAGCCTAGGAGTTTGATGCTTCAGTAGGCTGTGATTGTTCCAGTGTACTCTAGCTTGGGTGACAAAAGGGAGATCCCCATCTGGATCCGTCCCATGCCGGTACCGCCCAGGAATACCCTTTACTCTGGTGCTTGTGTTTCTGTCTCTGATCTGTTCCACCAGTGGCTGCCAACGGAGAAGCTGCCCAGCTTCCTCTGGTTGCCCAGAGAGACTGGGAGTGTCCTTTCAAAATATTCCCAGGGTGTGAGCCCCATTGTTAATGTTCTGCGGCTATCGCTGCTGTTCTGTGCCTCGAGGGCACTGCCGCTCCTCGAAAATCCCTTTCAGCTGATTTTATTCTCTTACTCCAAACTGGAGAATCAGCACAGATCAGCAACAGCCCATACCATCTACACCCCTCGAGAAAATGCCCAAGAATCTGGACTCCATGGGGGATAGGCTTCCAGACCTCGGGTTGAGAGTGGAAGAGAGTGCCGGGAGTTAAAAACTGCAGGTAGATAATATATACAGTTTTATGCCTGGCAGGAGAGTGCCATGGCACCCTAGTAGGGGAAGGAGGTCCAGGTTTTAGAGAGTCTCTCCTGTAGGGTAAAATGGGAGGACATTTGAACTCTGCTCACTTGTTTGTATGGAGGCGTGGAGTATATTGCCAGCCATTCTCATGGAGGAGGGAACTCCTATCCACTTGACAATGCGTTCTGTACCTTTTGTTTGTATCCTTGTGGTCCCATTTTGCCTCAGCAGGACTGATTCGTGTTCTTTAACCTTCTCTTTTGGCTCAGATCTGAACCATTGATTTTCTTACTAAATTTCTATCTTTTAACTCTTCCTTCTGGACAGGAGCCTCTGGAAAACTGTTTACAGACCACCATCTTGCCTCCGCACTCTTTGAGTTTTTTTTTTTTTTTTTAACTTTTTTTCTTTTTTTGGTTTCTTTTTTTTCTCTCTTTTTTTTTTTTTGGAGACAGAACTGCAAGCTGTCACCCTGGGTAGGGTGCTGTGGCATCATAGCTCACAGCAACCTCCAACTCATGGGCTCAAGCGATTCTTCTGCCTCCACCTCCCAAGCAGCTGGGACTATAGGTGCTCACCACAACACCTGGCTATTTTTTGGTTGCAGCCGTTGTTTGGAAGGCTCAGCTGAATTCGAACCCGCCAGCTCAGGTGTATGTGGATGGTGCCTTAACTGCTTGAGCCACAGGCGCTGAGCCCCACCTTTTTCTTTTTTCTTTTTATGTCTCTGGTTTTGATATTTGTCAGATGTTGGCCATTATAGAATGATTTTATAGAAATAGAAAGTATGGGCTCGGGAGGGAAGGAGGAAGAGGGGTGGGGTCTTGGGAGGAAAAGGGACACTCCTTTTGGGGGCAAGACACAATTGTAAGAGGGACTTTACCTAACAAATGCAATCAGTGTAACCTGGTTTCTTGTACCCTCAAAAAAAAAAAAAAATTGTTAGGATGAGTTTTATGGCACAGAATGTGGTCTGTCTTGCTGAATATTTGTATGAGCGTAGAAATTTGTATTAGGGTGTTTTTACATGAATCAACCTATGAGTGTTCATTATATCAGTTTTATTAATGATATTGTCCAGTTCAGTTATGTCCTTATTGGTCCCATTCTTGACAGAGGAGTGTTGAATTCTCCAGTTATAATAGTGAAATCAATGTTTTTTTTTTTTTCTTTGAGACAGAGTCTCAAGCTGTTGTCCTGGGTAGAGTGCTGTGGCATCACAGCTCACAGCAACCTCCAACTCCTGGGCTTAAGCATTCTCTTGCCTCAGGCTCCCAAGTAGCTGGGACTATAGGCACCCGCCACAATGTCCAGCTATTTTTTTTTTTTTTTTTTTTATGTTGTAGTTGTCATTGTTGTTTTAGCTGGCCTGGGCTGGGTTTAAACCCATCATTTCAGTGTTTGTGGCTGGCACCCTGCCGACTAAACTATTGGTGCCACCATGAAATCAATCATTTTTTTCTTGCAGTTATATTAGTCTTTGCCTACATACATATTTTTACATTTTTATTGTCAGACTTACACATGTTAAGGATTGTTACATTTCAGAGAATTTTTTTATCATTAATAGAACATTGCTCTTTATTGCTGATAACTCTTCCTTGCTTGAAAGTTTCTTTGAGATTATTTTTATTTATTTATTTATTTTTTTAGAGACAGAGTCTCACTTTGTCGCCCTTGGTAGAGTGCTGTGGCTTCACAACTCACAGCAACCTCCAGCTCCTGGGCTTAGGCGATTCTCTTGTCTCAGCCTCCCTAGTAACTGGGACTACGGGCGCCCACCACAATGCCCAGCAATTTTTTTGTTGCAGTTCATCCGGGACTGGGTTTGAACCCACCACCCTCGGTATATGGGGCCGGCGCCCTACTCACTGAGTCACAGATGCTGTCCTGTCTGAGATTATTATAGCTATTCCCAATGTTTCTTCACCTGTTTCCTTTGAATCTATATGTCTTTTTTTTTTTTTTGCAGTTTTTGGCTGGGGCCGGGTTTGAATCCACCACCTCCAGTATATGGGACTGGCACCCTTCTTGAGCCACAGGCATCACCCTAATCTATATGTCTTTATATTTAAAGTGGGTTTCTTATAGACAATATATATTTGATTCTTGTTTTCTGATCCACTCTGATAGTCTCTTTTTAATTGGTACACTTAGACTGTTGACATTTGGAGTGATTGTGGATATAATTGAATTAATTTTGCTACTGATTTGTTTATTTGTTTGTTTTGAGACAGTCTGTCTTTGTTACCCTTGGTAGAGTGCTATGGTGTCTTAGCTCACAGAAACCTCAAACTCCTGGGCTCAAGCAGTCCTCTTGCCTTAGCGGGACTACAGGTACCTGCCACAATGCCTGGCTATTTTTTAGAGACAGAATCTCACTCTTGCTCAGACTGGTCTTGAACTCTGAGCTCAAGAGGTCCACCCGCTTCGGGCTCTCAGAATGCTAGGATTTCAGGGGTGAGCCACCCCGCCTGGCCTTAATTGAGCATTTTATATGACTTCCATTTTCTTTCCTTTCTTAGCATATGTATTGTACTACTTTTTAAAATTTCTTTTAGTGTTTGCCCTAGAGTTTGGAATGTACATTTAGCCAAGTCCACTTCCAAATAATACTATACATCTTCACATATAGTGAGTACCTCAAAATAAGATAGTCTTGTTCCCTTTTTTTTTTTTTTTTTTGAGACAGAGCCTCAAGCTGTCACCTCAGCTGTCATTGTTTGGCAGGCCTGGGCTGGATTCAAACCCGCCAGCTCAGGTGTATGTGACTGGCGCCTTAGCCTGTTGAGCCACAGGCGCTGAGCCTATAGTGGCGTTTGGTATGTGTGTCTTTTGTCTATTCCCCACCCCCTCTTTTTTTTTTTTTTTTTTTTTTGCTTTTATCCTGCTTGGTGGTCTCTGAGCTTCCTGGATCTTTGGTTTGGTGTCTAACATGTGAAGAAGTTCTCATTCGTTATTATATCAAATTGTTTCTTTTGATTTCTCTCTATTCTCTCTTCTGGTATTTCTGCTGCATGTTTGTCATACCATTTGTAGTTGTCCCATAGTATTGTGTATTCTGTTCTTTTCCGGTTTTTTTTTTTTAGTACTTTTACTTTTCAGTTTTGCAGTTTTCTAATGAGATGATTTCAAGCTCATAGATTATTTAGCTGTGTCTAGTTTACTAATAATCCCATAAAGGCATTTCATTTCTTTTTGGTTCTTTCTTAGAATTTTCCATCTCCTTACATTGTTCTCTCCTACCTGTTCTTTTTTTTTTTTTTTAAGGCAGAGCCTCAAGCTGTCACCCTGGATAGAGTGCTCTAGCATCACAGCTCACAGCAACCTCCAATTCCTGGGCTCAAGCCAGTCTCCTGCCTCTGCCTCCCAAGTAGCTGGGGCTACAGGCGCATGTCACAACACCCAGCCATTTTTTTTTGGTTGCAGCCACCATTTTTTTTTTTTTTTTTTTTTGAGACAGAGCCTCAAGCTATCACCCTGGATAGAGTGCTGTGTCATCACAGCTCAGCAATCTCCAATTCCCGGGCTGAAGCGAGTCTCCTGCCTCTGCCTCCCAAGTAGCTGGGACTATAGGCGCCCGCCACAACGCCCGGCCATTTTTTGGTTGCAGCCATCATTGTTGTTTGGCAGGCCTGGGCTGGATTTGAACCCGCGAGCTCAGGTGAGCCACAGGCGCCGAGCCATGGTTGCAGCCACCATTGTTGTTTGTGGCTGGATTCGAACCTGCCAGCTCAGGTGTACGTGGCTGGCGCCTTAGCCCGTTGAGCCACAGGCACCGAGCCATCCTATCTGTTCTTTTATGCTATCAATCTACATTATCCGTTAGAGCCTTTAGCACATATTCATTGTAGTTTTAAATTATCAGTCTAATAATTCCAACATCCCTACCAAATCCAAACCTTGGTTTGATGCTTGCTCTGCCACTTCAAACTGTGTTTTGTATCTTTTACTATGCCTTGTAATTTTTTCTTAATAGCTGAACATTATATATTGGGTAAAAGAAACTTATAAATAAGCCTTTGATAGTTGGTTATGGTATTAAGCTAATGTTGGCTTCATAGAATGAGTTAAGTACCCCCTCTGCTTCTGTCTTCTGGAAAAACATTATGTGCTGATCACAATACTATACAGTACTAAGTTAAGACTCAAAGGGCATCTTCTGTAGGGTTTTGGCATTTTTTCTATGTTGTAGCTTGCATTGTGAATTTTTTTTATTTTTCAGTTCTAAACTCTTGTTTCCTCAATTCAAGGAACCTCTAAGCTCTGTCTGGTTTTATCATCCGTGCACTGCAGCCTGGAAAGAGACAATTATCTGAGACAATTATGGGGCTTATCTTGTTTTTTTTCTCTCTTAGAGATCACTGCTCTAGCTTCCTGTTGTCCAATGGCTAAAAATATTATTGTATGTATTTTGTCTGCTTTTTAGTTGTTTAGGATGGGGGAGTATAAGATACTATTATTCCATCATGGCTTGAATTAATGTACTTCCCAGGCCTCTCAAAGATGTAATGGATATCACCTTAGATCAGCGGTCCTCAACTTGTGGGTGGCAACTTACAGGAACTGTGTTAAAGGGCTGTGGCATTAGGAAGGTTGAGAACCACTGATCTAAACATTCGTACCCTCATATCAAATTCGAAATTTAAAAAAAGGAGCTACTAACAGTCTTCTATATTTCAGTTATTTAAGCGGAGAAATGTTGCTACAGCAGAAGAAGAAACAGAAGAAGAAATTATGTCAGATGGAGGCTTTCATGAGGCCCAGATTAATAACATGGAGATGGCACCAGTAAGTAAAATAGTGAACCATCTTGGTGTTTTTGTGATGGAAATAAGAGATGTAGATCTCCTTTTGAATTAAAAGAAAAAAAGGAAGATTAGATGGCTATAAAAAGTAGTTGGCATTTTATTTTCAGACATTAAATATGTATTATATTTTGAATAATGTTAAGTTAAACAAAATTATAAAGATTAATTTAGCTATAAAAACTTAGAAGTTGGGGCAGCGCCTGCGGCTGAAAGGAGTAGGGCGCCGGCCCCATATACCAGAGGAGGTGGGTTCAAACCCAGCCCCAGCCAAAAAAAAAACCTGCCAAAAAAAAAAAAAAGCCTTAGAGATTATAAATACAAGGTACTTTAAATGGAAATCAGAATTTGTTACTAATTTCATTGACAAAATTGGTGTTTATATGATTTTAAAAATCAATTCCATGTTAGAACTGTTGGGATTTTTGGTTATAAGCTATTATGTAACTTTTTTTAAGTTACAAAAGAGATAAAAATTATGCTTTATTTATGAGTCAGACCTCCAGTGTATTATAATTAATCATATAAATAGATGATATATTTATATATACTTTTTTTTTTTTTTTTTTGAGACAGAGCCTCAAGTTGTCACCCTGGTTAGAGTGCTCTGGCATCACAGCTCACAGCAACCTCCAATTCCTGGGCTCAAGCGAGTCTCTTGCCTCCGCCTCCCAAGCAGCTGGGACTACAGGCACCCGCCACAACGCCCGGCCATTTTTTGGTTGCAGCCGTCATTGTTGTTTGGTAGGCCGGGCTGGATTCGAACCCTCCAGCTCAGGTGTACGTGGCTGGCGCCTTAGCCCGTTGAGCCACAGGCGCCGAGCCTATGTATACTTTTTTAATTTTTAAAAATATTCATTTTGGAGACAGTCTTACTCTAGTATCACACTCTAGAGTGCTATGGTATCAGCCTAGGTCACAGCAATCTCAGACTCCTGGGTTCAAATGATCCTCTTGCCTCAGCCTTCCGACTCGATGGGACTACAGATGCCTGTCTCAATACCTGGCTAATTTTTCTATTTTTATTTATTTATTTATTTTTTAATGTTATTTTTTGAGATAAAGTCTTACTTTGTCATCCTTAGTAGAGGGCTGTGGTGTCGTAGCTCAGAGCTACCTCTAACTCTTGGGCTTAGGCGATTCTTTTGCCTCAGCTTCCCAAGTAGCTGGGACCACAGGTGCCCACCACAGTGCCAGACTGTTTTTTGTTGCAGTTTGGCCAGGGTTGGATTTGAATCCGCCACCCTCAGTATATGGGGCCAGCGCCCTACTCACTGAGCCTCAGGCGCTGCCCCCATTGGGAATTCTTAAGTGTTAGGTATTGCTTATCAGTTCCACTTAACCAGCATTTCTACCTGCATCCAGTAAATGACAGATATTCAGTACTATGTTAAAAAATGTAATTATTCACAATTCATCTTGTTCATGAAATAAGAACTTTGTTAACATTGTGGCAAATGATCCTGAGAAGAAAGTTAACTGCTAATATTGGCAATAGGTGGTAGTAGGAAACAAGTTTTAATAAAACAAGAAATAGAAATATCAAAAAAGAATTTGACAGTCACTAGAATTTTTTATTTATACAAGACAACTCTATACTTATTCAGTAAACACATGTTGAGCATCTCCTATGCACCGGCCATTAGTAATAGAGTGGTAAGATAGAGTCTTTGGCTTTCAAGATCACAGTATATGGGGGAACCCAAACAGTAGTAAACAAGTAGAAAAATATATGGTGGTGTGATAAGGGCTGGGCACAGGATTGAAGCAGGGTGACGTAGTAATAAAAATATAGTAGCTGCCTTAGATTTGGAGGTTATAAAAAGTCTTTTTAACATTTAATTTGGTTAACCAGGGATAGCCAAGCCATAGAATGAAGAAGGAGAGGAAGAGTAAAAAGCACCCGATTTTAGCATTTACTAAGATTACTTTTGCATTAAATTGTGAGGTTTTTTTTTGTTTGTTTGTTTTGTTTTGTTTGTTTGTTTTGGGGGATAGAGCCTCAAGCTGTTGCCCTGCGTAGAGTGCCATGGCATGAGGGCTCAGCAACCTCCAACTCCTGAGCTTAAGCAATTCTTTTGCCTCAGCCTCCCAAGTAGCTGGGAGTACAGGTGCCCGCCACAAAGCCCGGCTTTTTTTTGGTTGAAGTTGTCATTGTTTGGCAGACCCAGGCCGGATTCGAACCCACCAGCTCTGGTGTATGTGCTGGCGCCTTAACCGCTTGAGCTACAGGCGCCGAGCCTAAATTGTGAGCTTTTTAATGATAGAAAATTTGGCTTCATTATATGACTATCTTACACATTTTTATATGTAAAGTTTGTCCTATCTTTGTGTAACTTCCAGTGAAATACGATTAGCTTAACAACTTGGTCATAATATCTGCAACCTTTGTTTACCTTTGATTAATGGTCAGTGTTTTATTATATTAATATTTGCTTTTTTTGTGTGATCCCAGGGTGGTGTTATTACTTCTGACATGATTGAAATGATATTTTCTAATAGCCCTGAGCAACAGCTTTCAGCAACACAGAAATTCAGGAAACTACTTTCAAAAGGCAAGCTATGAATATATTGAGTATATTTTTTCATTTCTCTACAAAATATTACTTTCCATAATCTGTTTTTCACAGCAGAGATAATTTGTTTTGGAGTATATTTATCAATAAGAGAATGAAAAGAAGCATACAGATGTGTGTATAATTGTAGATCATGCATAACTTTTAAATTTTCTTATTTCTTTGTGTAATCTTAGCAGAACCAGAAAGCATCATTACTTTCATTTTTGAGTTGTTTAATAAAAGACCTTATAGAGAATAGTAGTCAGCATCTCATGTTAATTCACATTGAGAACTTTTACTATTTTTGTATAATAACATTTAAGTCATCACTTAAAGAGCAGTACTTATTGATTTTAATGTTAGGAGCTTACACTGAAAGTATGGATTTATTGGTGGGCAGGATAACTATGTTTTTTGTATAATTGGTGTAGAATAGAATCTGATATATTTGCTGTCACCTTGGGCAAGTGAAAAGAATCCTGAGCCATATTAAAATGTTGACAGTAAATACTTAAACCCCTACTAGTAAGTTATGGTTGTTTAGAGTCATTAGTGGGGAAAAAAATTAATAAATCCCTTAAGTTAAGTGATACACAAACCTACTACCATAACAAAACCAATTTGTCTTTAGCATGACAATTTGTTAAATACTTGAAGGGAAGGCATATCCTTCCTACTCCTCTAAAAAAAAGTCTTAATTCTATAAAGTATGGTGGGAGATTACCTTCCTAATCTTTTTTTTTTTTTTTTTTTTTTTTTGAGACAAAGCCACAAGCTGTCACGATGGATAGAGTGCTGTGGCATCACAGCTCACAGCATCCTCCAATTTCTGGGCTCGAGCGAGTCTCTTGCTTCCGCCTCCCAAGTAGCTGTGACTACAGGTGCCCGCCACAACGCCCAGCTATTTTTGGTTGCAGCCGCAATTGTTGTTTGTCGGGCCCAGCCTGGATTCGAACCCACCAGCTCAGGTGTACGTGGCTGGTGCCTTAGCCCGTTGAGCCACAGGCGCCGAGCCTACCTTCCTACTCTTAAGATTGTCTATTCCAATAATATAGTCCAAGATAGTATTAATTATTTTTGTAGTTGTGGCTTAGTAATACCTCTATAGTTGACCACCACTCTACCTCAACTGCCTCCAGTTGACGTTGTTTTCATAGATTGTATGTGTACCACATGTGGGCCTCATTCCTTATGTTAATCACTTTCACATAGTGACCAACTTAACAGGTTGGTCAACTTAACAGAGGTTCTACTGTATTTTGCTGAATTATGAGCAAGCTAAATTTCCTAGTACTTTTTCTCATGAACTATTTTAGGTTTTATTTGTGACTTCACAAAATTATTTTAAAATTGCCTTTGCTGAATTTTGCTTTATTCCTCTTGTATTATTGCCTATTTTCTCTTACTGTATTTTATATGTTATTTCTGTAATTACTGTGCTCTGATTGCCATTTTTCTGGCATTGGTGCATGCAAGTTGTCAAAACCTTGGTGAGTTAGCTCTTGCCCAAATTATTGATCTGATTGTCCATGACATTTCTTTTCTACTCAGTAAGTTTTTACTGATTGACTTCATTTATAAGATACTATAAATGAAAATGAGATTAATTTGGCACGTCAATTTTAGTGGCGGCAATCATTTTAATTTTTAAGAATTCTACCCATCCTTCATTTTCGTATTAAATCTTCTTTTCTTCTTTGTGAGAACTTTCAGGCTTCCCTAGTCTTAAAGTGACTAAACTCTTATAATTGATTTTGGAGGGTAGATTTCAGCATGAAAGAAAATGGTAAACGGAGGGAGGGATATTATGGTGTAATTTTGATCTATCACATTCTTCCATCAAAATCAATGGGTTCTTTTTTTTTTTTTTCCCTTTTTATTTTATGGGGAAACAGAGCCTAATCCTCCTATTGATGAAGTTATCAGCACACCAGGAGTAGTGGCAAGGTTTGTGGAATTCCTCAAACGAAAGGAGAATTGTACACTGCAGGTGGGAACCATTTTCATTTCTTGCCTCATAAAAATCCTTTGAAAACTTAGATTTTCTATACAAATTTGTTAAATATTTTAGCCTATATGAAAGGCTAAATTTGTTTCTATTGATGTTCCTGACAACTACATTGCAAGCTTGTAGTTTTGTTAACACAAAGGCCTTGGCTATACTCTAGAATTCTTGTTAGTTTTAATCATTTCAGATGTCTTACAATGTTTCATGGGGAAATGTTTGCAGCAGTGGAGCCGTTCTAGATAGGAACTATATATGTGAGCTATATAAAATTTGGTTTTGAGGTAGTTTTAGATTATACTTGTTGGATTTCTTGGCATGGTATAACATGGGCTAAATCAGAGACTCACTAATTCCCAAACCTCCCCTGATCCTACAAAAGTTGGCAAAGAGATAACCTTTTCAGAAATCTGTGTACTTACTACTGTCAGTTTTTTAGGCTTTTACTACTGTACTATATAGGGATTTCAAGAGGAAATTCTGCAGCCTCCATATTGATTAATTTTCACAATGTAAGGAACCACCTGTCAACTGACTATCATCCTCAGAGCATAAAGAAATTTTAAATGCTACTTTTTTCCTGAATAAAGTTGGGTTTTTAGTAAACTGGTGATTTTTTTCATTGGTTAGACTTCCTTGGAGTAGCCAACTGAATCACTGTGTTTATTACTATACTGGTGATCTTTACGTTCTCATTTATTTGTAGGATCTAATCTGCAGAGCCTGAACCCATTAGAAAGATTCTGCAACTATAATAATTGGTTAGATGTCAAGTAGTTCACAGAAAATGTGATTATTTTTCCAAGTAAATATTTGACAATTAGAAGTTAATCATAAAGATCTCAACACACACATCACCACCTTATTTGTGTGTTTTTGTGTTAAGCTGGTGCCTTGTAGGTACTAGGGCTTTTTAAATAAATGATAGTCCCTATCCCCAGGTTCATTACTATCCAAACCATTGTAGATTAGTTGTAAAGAGTGATAATTTGTCTTGATATTTTCTTTTCTTTCCCCCTCCTCTTCCCCCTTCTTCTTTTACACTCTCTGTTGCAGTGATCAGTTCCTTCCAGAGGAAAAATAAGAAATCCAGAAAAGGTAGAGTTCTTCATTGTCCCATCAATTTTTCTTCTCCAGTTTGACATTTACCAATTCCTGTGTTCATTTGAATTAAGATTCTGTTTTGCTAGCTGCCTCCTGGATTGTTATTCTGGTCCCCATCTAAGGCCAGGAATATCAAACACCTGAAAAGAATCATGTTCACCATGAGAGCAGGGAAGAGAGAGACTTTTCTCAGAATAAAGGAAATCCAGACAACCAACACTGCAGAGAACAGAACCTGAGCCCCTAAGCAACTTGCCAAGAGAGCCAGAGGGACCAAATGAGAAGCTTTACTGCAGTTTATCATTTGAAAATGCTTTGTAGGAAGAGGGAGGTAGGGAAAATTATCATTTTGTTCATGCTGAAAAAATGTTTTGTCCTATTGGGAGTGAGTGGAATTGAAAGGTATTGAATTGACTCCTTGTTCTAACAGTTTTTAATATGTGGTTGCAGGACCCAGTTCTCTAATGCATTAAAGAGAGATGGTTTAACCTTTCAGACTTAAAATGAGAAAAGAGAGAAATGAATCTTTCTGCATCTCTTAACATTCATTCCCCAATACACCCTGAAGAGAACAGAATGCTTTTAGACAGTGCCCTCTTCTGGCTAACACATGTAAATTCTACAGTTGTTTTTTTTTTAATTTAGTACTCAGTAATCCTGTAATTTATATTTTAACATATCTGAAGATGAAAGCCTTCAGAAATCTCCAATTTGCTCTTATCTAAATCCGCAGATTCCACCCTTGTGAAAAATTAATAATTGGGCTGAAAGATAGGAAAATGATTCCTCTGGAAGTGACCAGCTCGTGATTTTCACCTTAGCTATTATAAGACTCTAAGACCCACCTGTTTCTTAACCTAAGCATCAGCTTCTCCAGCTTTTCTCCTGTGCTCACTTAAGCACAGAATGGTGTTCTCTCTCCAGTGTCATTAATGGGTAACTTTGTCCACCTGAGAAACAGGAGGGGCAAGTATTTTGAGAGAGACCTTAAAGCCAAGAGACTTTATGCTCTACCTTGTCTGCAGATAGTGAGAAAGACATGGCTTTGGAAAGCTTGGAGAATATTCCTTCATCTTCTGGGAAAGCACTAAGACCTGATACTCTCTCCCCTAATCTACTTCCTAGAAATATGGCTTGAATAAGGCTTTTGCCATTTCTTTTCCAAAAACTATATGGTATGAAGAGGAAATAAATAAGAGGAATAGTCTCACTGATAAATCTTGTGAACGAACTTAATTTCTTCATTCCACAGATAGAGAACTATAAATCTTAGTGAAGGGTCTCTTTAGTTTCTTTCTGGCTTCCCAAATCAATGAGGCGCACCTCAAATGAGGGATACAAAAATGCCTGGGCACTGCCACCAGTGTGGGTACTCAATTGCCCTCACTGTGGGTGAGAATGGGTGGAATCTAGGATTTAGAAGCAAACAGTGTCATTTGTGTAAGAACGTTCTCAAGCTCAGTGACATCTAGGTCTCACATATACTGGAGCCCTTGTCATAACTCTGATCTGGTTTATGGTATGTTCTGTGAGTCCATACTGTGCTGAGATAATACATTCCCAACTCTTCTTATAAAAATTATAAAAATAGCTAGAAATAAGTAAACTGCCTCCTACTTCCAGACATTGGACAGGTTCTCCTCTAAAACTTATAAATTTGAATTAAATTGGCTTAGTTTCCCTATCCTGCCTATCTTGTTCCCTCTAAGATAAACTGCAGTAAGCCTCATTCTCCTATGTCTTCTCCCATCTTCATTGATCTCTCTGCCTTTCCTAAATGGTTGCTCAGATGACTCAGACACTGTTCTCTGCAGAGTTTGATATCTGGATTTATTTTTCTGATGTGAGCCTTTCTTTTCACTTGCTCTCCAGGTGAGCCTGGCATTTGCTAGGAACCAGAGTGGAACCGGCAAAGTGGCCAGCAACAGAGTCCTGATCCAAATGGAGAAAGGGAACCAGGCGTACCTCAACCTGGAGTGGGAAACTTGATAGGAGGTCAGAAGTACTTCAGCTTTGGATTCTCAATTTCCTTATATAAGGAACTGAGCACCTGAAGGTAGAGACTGAGAAAGGGGAGAGAGAAAACATCAAACCTTCAGTGTGCAAATTTTAGTTGTAGCCTTATTTAGCAAGTACTGGATAGTGAAAAATAATAGTGCAATTACAATTTTTAAGAAGTTATAGCTGCATGATAGCTTGTTTCTTTTCTGACACCATTCTTGGAATATTAAGAATATAGTAGTTTAAAACAATAAAAAGGAGGGAAAGATTATAGTCATTTTGGCCACCATTTGTTACTTTAGGATATACTGTTTCTTGTATACTTTATAGTAATAAACGTAACTCTGGCAATTATTCTTTTGCTAAGATGTACTAATCTCTGATTTTTTACCATCAATGTTCAGGCTGTTGCTCACCTGTTTTTCATTTTCTTTATCATTCATTTTCACTCTGCTTGTTTTACTCTCCATTTTATTTACTTCAGTAGCTTCTGGAATTTTTTCTATGAGATCTTTGGTGCTCAACTCATGAAATAGCATTTTTGAATGCTGGCCCAAATTAGTATTCTAAGTAAATTTTTTTCACTAAGAACTCCTGAATTGCCATTTCTTGTGCATCAGAATCTTACTGCAGTCTTTTTTTCTCTTTGATACAGGTAGATATGTGTGCTGACCTTACTTATTCTTTCCAGATTGCTTTTCCTCACAGTTTTTATTTCTTTGACTTGATCTCTGCAGTGTATGATGGCTATTTGTTGAACTTTAAGCCTACCTTCTGATAGGATGGTTTGCTTCTTTACTCATATCATGTGACTTTGGTTTACTAATTAATTTTTTTCTAGTAAGCAAAAGATACAGTATTTTAGATGAACTGGGGTTTATATTTGATACTATAAATGATCTGGCCCACTATTATTTGAAATTTGTTGCCCTGCTTACCAAAATTATGGTATTCCAGTGTTACTGGTATTTTTCATAGAGAAAAACTATGTCTGGGTTTCATAGGATATCATATTAGGAGGCTATAAATTCCTACTTCTCTTTAACTGGCTATGTAAAGTTACTCAAATCAGTAATCTTGATGGATCTTTTCCTGATAGTTTTCCTCATTCACAAACTAGAAAAGCCGGTGATATCTTACTTCTCTGGGTTGTTATGAAGATCTGAGAGTATGTGAATAATGCTTTGAAAATATAAAGTACAATACAGATGTAAAGTTTTAATTCAGACAGATTGAAAGGGTTTAAGCATTGCTTTCTTGGTAATTTAATTATAGAGATGAATGTATAGTTTTTATTTCATAATACTCGGGTTTTGATCTACAAGTCTCCTGAATATTTGTTGTAGCAAAAAAGTTATCAGATGGGATATATTTTCTCTCTCTCTCTCGCTCGCTCTCTCTTTTTTTTTTAAGAGACAGAGCCTTACGTTGTTACCCTCAGTAGAGTACTGTGGCGTCACAGCTCACAGCAACCTCCCAGCTCCTGGGCTCAGGCAGTTCTCTTGCCTCAGCCTCCCTAGTAGGTGGGACTACAGATGCCCACCAAAGCACCCGGCCTTTTTACTTTTTTTGAGACAGAGTCTCACTGTGTTGCCCTCAGTAGATTGCTGTGGCATCACAGCTCACAGCAACCTCTTGGGCTTAGGTGATTCTCTTGCCTCAGCCTCCCAAGTAGCTAGAAGAACTAGGTGCCTGCCACAATGCCCAGCTATTTTTTTGTTGTAGTTGTTGTTTGGCAGGTCCAGGCCAGGTTTGAACCCACCAGCCCCCATGTACATGGCCGGCGCTCTAGCTGCTGAGCTACAGGCACTGAGCCAATGGATTCTCACTTTAACTGTGGTACTCTTTGTCTGGGCCTTTCTGCCACTGTAATGTCAATGTCCAGTGAGGCTGCCAAACCACTTTATCTCACTCATGTGTATCACTTTTACAGATTTCTTTGAACATATTCTTTAATGTTTTCTACTATGGGCCAGCACCTGTGGCTCAGGAGGTAGGCCCTGTATACTGAGGGTGTCGAGTTTGAACCTGGCCCCTGCCAAAATGCAACAACAAAAAAATACATTTTCTACTATGAATTTGCTATCATTCACATGACTTTGGATTGTGCTAAATTAGATCGTCCATTTCTTCTATCTTCTTCCACCCCCCAAAATTGATGATTTAGTTTTCTTTCTTTTTAATTTTTTCTTTTTTTTAGAGCAGTTTGTCTTTGTCACTCTCAGTAGAGTACTGTGGCATCACAGCTTGCAGCAACCTCCAGCTTTTGGGCTTAGGTGATTCTCTTGCCTCAGCCTTCCTCATAGCTGGGATTACATGCACCCGCCACAACACCCAGCTATTTTTTTGTTGCAGTTTGGCCAGGGCTAGGTATGAACCCACCACCTTTGGTGTATGGGGGTGGCGCCCTACTCACTGGGCCACAGGTGTCACCCAGATGATTCAGTTTTCTATGTGACAGTTGCCTTTTAATTGATTAGAAGCTTAGAAAAGTCACAGGTATATCTTTTGATGATCTATTACTGATCTCTAATACACATAGAATTGAAGTTTTTTTAAATTACATTTTTTATTAGATAATGTATGTGGTACAAGGCCAAACAAAGTACATAGGCTTTCCAGTGAAAAGTTTTTCCCATCCTTATGTCCCAGTCATCCAGACCTCTTCCTATAGGCAAAAAAGTATTTACGGTTTTTTATGATTCCTTCTAGAGATAATCTGTACAGTCAGTAAATTAATGCATATATTCCCTTTTAACTCTTAGAAAATAGATTATGATACCATATAAATGCACACACTTTGTGGGTTTTTTTTTTTTCCATTTCTTTTTTGGATAATCCTTCCATATCATTCATATCAGTGTATGAAATACTTCCTCAGTATTTTTATGGGCTCATGTCAACTCCGTCTGATCTGAAATTTTAAACACCCCAGATATTCTTCTAGGCTGAGGTATTTCTTCTGGGAATCTTTTTTTAACATTAATAATAGTATTCAATTAATTGATTATGTTTCAATAATCTCAGGCTCTTTTGTTTATGTACAGAAGACATTATTGTTATAAGTGAACAAACTTTTAAGTTCCAACAAGATAATGAAATTTATTTTTATCTTTATAGTTTGAATCAGCTTGGGTACTGACAAATATTGCTTCAGGAAATTCTCTTCAGACCCGGATTGTGATTCAGGCAGGAGCTGTGCCCATTTTCATAGAGTTGCTCAGCTCAGAGTTCGAAGATGTCCAGGAACAGGTAAAAAATAAAACAAACAAAAAACGCAGATGAATGAATTAAGTTTTTCTCTCAGTCACATTTAAGACATACGTTTCACTACTTGGCTGTGACTAATTCATGGTTTGTTCTAGTCAGGAGTGCCCAACCTTTTGGCTTCTTTGTGCCACAAAATTGCCTTGAGCCACACATTAAATACACAAACCCTCACAAAAACTGATGGGGGTGGGGGGAGAAGAAAAGATCCATGCATATTTTTGTGATATCTACCACCACAGATGAGCAAGAACTTCTCACATAATCCACATATAGGCCACAGGTTGGAGCCCCATTAGTGACTGTAGGCACAGTTTCTTCTAGAACAGTCTTCCCTTTCTGAAGACTTTTACCTGAAATTCCTTAAGCCTAAAAGGTGTACTTTTTTTTTTGTAGAGACAGAGTCTCACTTTATCGCCCTGGGTAGAGTGCCGTGGCGTCACACTGCTCACAGCAACCTCCAGCTCTTGGGCTTAAGCGATTCTCTTGTCTCAGCCTCCCTAGTAGCTGGGACTACAGGCGC
>CAUYON010106454.1:0-19627 GCA_963573935.1 Arctocebus calabarensis | reverse complement strand
ATTAGCTTCATATTAGGGCTGAGTACATTGGATACTTTTTCTTCCATTCTTGAGATACTTTGCTAAGAAGAATATGTTCCAGCTCCATCCATGTAAACACAAAAGAGGTAAAGTCTCCATCTTTCTTTAAGGCTGCATATTATTATTGAACAAGTTGTCTGCTGGTCATTTCTGAAAACCTCACCTTTGTTTTTTAATCTTCTTTAGCTGTCTGTAAAAACATCTGAACCTAATGGTAAGAGGTACAGGAAGCAAATGCAAATAAATACGGTCATTTTTGGAATTTGTATGTTGACACTTATGTATTTCACATACACATGTATGTCATTTTCAGAGGTTGTCATTATTTTACCCATCCTCTTAGACCATACAGTCTCAGTTTGTACAGATCAGCATGATTCCTGTATTTTTAGGGCAAAAACCAAAGATCATAATTTTCTGTGGTCCCAAGAAGCAAAAAAATATGAACTTGTTTCACTTATGTTTTACATAAAATGAATTGCTTATCCTTCACTTTTCCTTTGTCTTTTCCCTTCAATTAAAATAATAATGATCAATAAATTACGACATAAAGGGACCTTTTCCAGTATTTTATCTTAGATGTATGCTGATTATTAAAGAAAAATAAAACCTTCATGCAAGTTATCTTTGATTACAATAGAAAACAAATACAGGAGTTTCTGCCTGAGAGTCAATCTTGCTTATGTGGCCTTGTTGCTTAGGGAGCAGTTGACGTCATCCTGTGTCAGAGTCTTAACTCTTATTTCTGTTTCTAATATGAACATTCCACCTCAATAAAAGATTTAGGTAGTATCTGGTGACTCTCTGTGCTTTATTCCTTTTCTGCTTCCTATCAAAACTGGACTTTCAATTTTCTAGTTCATTATTATGGTGGGGACAGTATCCACTCTCTACTCCGCCTTTTAATTAAAACATTCCCTCGTCCCCTGCGAGCTCCTTCTGACATAGGGTTTTTAAGCTAGACACCATATTTCCAAGTTTCCTTTGCACCTAAATAGGGTCGTGGATCACTTTTTGATCATTGGTAATAATAATGTATATGACTTCGGCTTCATGCTCAGCAAGATGTAATGGCTCACCTTCCATAGTTTCTCTCCCTTTCATCCTAATACCGTAGGATGAAACTTTAGTGCAGAACAGATTAAAAGCCAAACACGCAGATCTAAATGGGGGGAAATCAACAAAAAGGAAGAGTGACCGAAGATGGGAAAAAGTGAGCCGCCGCATCTTACCTACATTAAAAATATTATCTTATCTAGGATATTTCATACCAGATTTCCCAAATTATTAACATTTCCCCAGTCTGTTATCTAAGTTCCTACTTTGGATTGTGAGTTTGGTTGTTGATTTGCTATGTTGTAGGTACAGACCCTCTAGCACTAAGCTGACTGTCAGGCACGAATCACACTTCTGTGTCTTTTTCCAACTCTGTAATTATAACTCAAATGTTGTTGCAAATAATGTGTTATCTAGGCTTTCATGCCTAATGGTCATGAGACTGACATAGCTTATCATGTTTCTAGATATTAATTGTTTTGAATGATTATTTTCTATCTATTAAGAAAATCCTATGTTCAGATTGCATATTAAGTCAGCACATTGTGCCCCATGATTGCACTAATGTACACAATTATGATTTAATAAAAAAAGAAAAAAAATCCTATGGTTTCATTTTTTATCTACTAACAAAAGTGCAGACCTTCATTGAGAAATAATTCACAGACCATGAAATTAACTTTTTAAGGTTCATGATTCTACGGTTCTTGATGGATTCAAAGAATTGAGCACCTATAATCACTACTGAATTCCAGAACCTTTTTACCACCCTTAAAAGAAATCACTCACGGTCCTTCTGTATTTCTCCCCTAACTCCTTGACAATAATTAATCTACTTTTCCTCTCTGGATTTGCCGATTCTGGAAATTTTATGCAAATGGGATTATATCACATGTGGCTTTTTGTGTCTGTCTTCTGTTCCGTAGCAAAATAGATTCAATGTTTATCCATGTCATAACATATACAGTAACCTACTCCTTTTCATAGCTGAGTAATACTGCATTATATGCGTATGCTATGTTTTATTCATTTATTTGTCAGTTGATGGACATTTGTAATGTTTTAACCTTTTTGATATTACATATAATATTACAATGATCATTGGCATACAATTTTTTGACATGCACCTACAGCTTCAGTTACCCTACCTATATATTTCAAATCTCTTGTATCATCATCTAGGAATAGAATCCTATGATAACTGCATATTTACCTTTTTGATTAAAAAAAAGAAAGAGAGAGATAAAGGGTTGATATCATAGAAGTAAATAGTAGAACAGTGGTTAGCAGAGAGTGTGAGGGGGAGGGAGAGGAAAGCATCCGTGGGCAGAAGCTGGCCAGGGGCAGAAGTCCCAGTCAGACGGGAGAAGTAAGTGTGGGTGTGCTATGGCAGAACAGGGCGAAGCTACTTCACAGGAAGGCGGTCCACATGCAAAATAGCCAGAAAAAGTGCTATTGAGTGTTCTCACCATACGGTAATGAAAAGGGCATGAGGGAATGAGTATCCTAAACGCCTCGATGGGATCATCAGGCAACGATCACGTATCAAAGTATCGAATCGATGCCATAATTATGAACCACAATGTCTCAATTTAAATAAAAGTAAAAAATTATTGTATATAGAAGTTCTATCTTTTGAGTTATAAAATTTATGCTTGATTTGTTTCTACTACAGTATTTTGCGCTGAAAGTTTTCATTCAAGAAAATACTACATCAATGGGGTTGGAATCTCATTTTTAATTTTTAAAAATTGCTTGAAAGTGTTGTTGCTGTTCCATTTGCCTCCGTGTGTTTCCACACGTTCACGCACACGTATACACATGTGTCTGTGTGTATGTATGTGCGAATATGTAGAGGACTGGACACCAGGCTTGCAAAGGACAGTGACTGATTCTTATCACATTAAAAGGAAACACTGAGAACAGAACAGTCTCCTGGCAAGCCTAGAGACGTTTCCTGACTTGGGGGCAGTCCCCCAAGTAACTCAGTGTTCCGGAATGAGATAAGGCCGGTCACTCACTAGTAAGCATGTGTTAAACAGTGATGCTTAGTAGTTCTTCATGGGGGTGGTGGGGAAAGAACACGTGAGGTGAGCACGTGGCAATCCTTACGCAGGCAGCCCTCATGTGTAATTACCTGAACTCTCTACACCTGTTTATGTCAATTACCTTAACTCTGCACACCTGTGGTGTATAACCTTAATAACTAGCCATTGCAGAGGGGGCTCGGGGCTACCCTGCAACTAAGGTTAGTCCACCTCCTGCAAGCTTGTACTTCTAATCCGTGTCACGCCTGGTTCCTTCCTGTGGCGACCGAGACCAGACCATAGGGGCCCTGACACAGAACGTCTTTCAAAAATAATTAATGATGTTTGAAAATGTCTGTGGTACACCTGAGATCCTTTCTCGGCATGTGGGTTCGAAAATCGCTGCTCTAGACCATGACTCTTCCGTGGTGGGGCTAATCTTCAATCAGTGTTTCCTGATCATCACATTTTCCTCTGATATTTTAAAATATTTTCTTATATGTGTCTGCTTCATACGTGATCTAGTTTCTCTTTTCCTACTGGAGTATTTTTCAGGAAGCTTTGATTTTCAGCAACATAACCGTAATTCAAACTTACATAAGCAACATAAAAAACCAAGTGCTTAGATAGAATAAAAGTACTTAAATTAGTGGAATTTGTTGATTCATCTGATCAGGAAGAAAGGTGAGGCCAGAGCTAACTGGGAATTCGGACAATTAAGTGGAGTCAAGACTTTCTGTGTGTGTGTGTGTGTGTTTCTGTTTATTCCTATTTGATAACTTGATTATAAAGATAACGCTTTCCTATGTAGTTTGGCTTTGCTACAGAACAAATTTCACTCTTGTCCATCTTTACTCAGTTGCTTTGGTTGCCATTAATTTCTGTCATCTCCTTTATAAGCCTTAATTGTAAACATCCGAAAATCAGAACTAAATATTTCCCTTCTCACTCTTGTACCAAAGCATTGCATTTCACTCTGTGACTTTGACATTTTCAAATGGAGAAATACTGCTTTTGCTAAACACATGTCCTTGAAAAGATAATTAAATTGGTTTTGACGAAAATTATTTTTCTCAAAATAGGGTAGAGATGAAAATGCTGTGAGGTTTAATCCAGGATTAGCCAGAGATAGACAGAGAAGCTCTCACTCTCACTGAGCCTGAAGGCTAATAGCTGAAGGACACTACCACCATAATAGATCCATCGGAATAAAATAACTGTTGCATTTAAAAGGGTTCTTCTCCTGGTTCGAAATAATCTTCCAGATAAAATTGGGAAAACTTTCCCCAAGGTATATGTTGCACCTACACATGTTATTTGAATTTGGATTATTATGGATTCTTGATTTTACACACACACTCACAAATACACATGACTGTTGGAAGGGGAAAGAAGTGAAAAAATATGACTCTAGTGGACAAAAAAGACTCCTACCATTTTATTTTCAAATTTCAGAAGACTCTAGGAGGAGTATATATTCAAAATACAGGGGGGACCAACATATCTGAGCGTAGAAGGGACACTTTGTATATTGCCATCCGGATTTTCATCCACCAGAAAAATGTTAGACATAGAAACAGCTGCAATTGTACCTTCTCAGGATCAATTCATATGTAGATGTCTCTGTGGGTGAGTTTTTATTTTAAATGGAAGTAGTTACTGAGATTTTATGAATGAGAAAACCAAAGGAAGTGCTAATAAAATCGACTTTTCTTTTGAAGCATTTCCAGAAACATTAAAAGCTAGACAAAAATAAAAACTAATTGAATGGTCTCATAAAAAAAATAAAATAAGTCCAAGTGTTCGAATCTGAGACTCAGAAACTTGGACGTACATCAGAAGAAATTACTTGTAATTTCCAGATTTAATTTAAAACAAGCTACAGGGGAGTCTGTAAGGAAATTATACACATCTTTAATTGGAATAATTAAAGCCTAATTGTGATTTAATTACAGATAAGATTAAATTTTGCCATCTTAAAAGAAATATCGAGTGCATGGTAACACTTGATTGAAGGTTTGCTCGATTCAAGTCTCGATTTTGGAATCCTGGAAGTTGATTATAAAGAAAAGAACTATGTGTCTGTTGCATTTCGGCGTTACAATAAAGCAATTGCTGCAAATTTTGCAAGCTATCTCTTCCTAGGTGATAGAATAATCAACCATTTCCATTTCCTGTCATCCAGCATAAATGTTAAGAACATAGAAAATCAACATATACTTTAACTTTTCTCAAAGGAATATCAGCTTCAAGAAGAATTCACAATCCTGAGGATTAAATCACACTTGGGGCTTATGTAGTTCCATGCCCAAAGTGTTTGAAAATGCTTTCAAGAGAAGGGAGTGCTTTAAAAGGATTATAACTCTCCAGACTATTGTAGCTAAGCATATTGTGCTACAAATAAATCCTGATGTAACTGTTACAGAAAATAGGTGCTGTAAGACCATCCTTTAGAGAGAGAATACAAACTGCCTAAGCATATAATAAAACTTCCTTGATTAAATGAGCTGAGCTTCTGATGTCTCAGGAGCTTTAGAATGCTGCTCAGCAATTATGTCCCTATTGAGATTTAATCATCCCATTAGATATTTATTTACTACGACATATTAAGTTATGGTGCACCATTAGTGTTGGTGGACTAATAATACATAGCTATGGCTAGAAGAACCAGCTTAGCCAAATAATTATTTCCAATTATTTTGTAAACATTTAACACTATCCTCACAACTATGCTTTTCCCACAACAGGCATCCAATAAATATTTTTTTTTTAAAAAAGAGGATAGATTATCTGACTTTCATTTCATTTGGCTCCTATACAATAAGCCTTACCGCAATCCACTTAGAAGTTTAACTTGAAACCTAATGTACTTTAAGTGAAGTTGGGAAAGAAAATAATAGAGAAATAGAGGAATGAAGAGGGTGGCTTACAAGTACCAGGCACTTTGATTTTATACATCCTGTTAAGGCTGTTTCCTTTGCCAGAATCTACCCTTGGCTTGCTGTGTTCAAAACTGACATGTAAAGGGGTATAAATGAAGCTTTTGGATAACTAGTTCTTCAAAGGAAAAGTAAAATCATCTGATCTCAACGTACGCCTACTGGTTTCCCAGTGAGTTGGTGTTTATATTACACTGCTTATACAGAGAGTTCAGAAAAAGTTAGCATGCTTTCGAAATGACCTTTTTCATGCTGACATTTGTGCAGCGGTGAATCATAGGGAAGATACTTTAAGGCGTATGTCAGAATTTCCCAAACTATCCTGATAAACTTCAGTTCTTTGAGATAAGTGTTTGTCTGGAGGGGTTGGCTTTGGAAAGTCAAGCAAATTCAAAAAGACTCCATTAAACAAAGTCAACGCATTTCTTAACAACAATATTAGCATAAGCTTTAGTATATTCACCTTCATGGTGAGTCTCCTCAAAGAAAGGCATCAACAAACTATTACTTAGGATGATCAATAACAGAGGGTAAAAGAAGAAAATACCGTAAAAAAATAACATGAGAGGTCTGTTACTAAGCCCGTAATCTGCTGATCTTTGAACTTCAATCAGTAGGTTCTCAGCTGTCTTTTATAGTTAAGATGCTGGAGAGGAGAGGCAGAATGAACTCACTGTTTAGCAAAAAAACACCTGCGTGGCATCATTCCCACCTAGTCACCATTTTCCCTCAGGCAGGATCGATATTTGCACGGGTTAGCAAAGTAAACTGTGATTGTTGTTACAAATAAAACCCTGCTATTATGTTGACTTTGTAATGTGTCCAGCTAAAAAATCTGTGTAACCTATCCTTTCTTGTAGTAGAAAATCTGTGTAACCTATCCTTTCTCTGTATAACCTAACCTATTCTTTCTTGTGGCCATGAGGTGTAGGTGCAAATTATTGAGGTTGCGTCTAGAAAGTCTCCTAAGAGGGGGCCGCCTTTGCTGGGGACGAGCCCTTTAGGCTCCTCTGTTTCTCCCTTATTCTCTCTGTAATACTCCGTGAGGGTGAGAACTCCACCAGCCGTCTTGGACCCTTAGGCAACCCTTGATGATAAAAGCCATCTGCCAACGGTGACAGCCAGGGACACGGAGGAAGTAGCGGTCCCGGGGACTGTACCACATCCGTACAACACAAATGGTCCATTTCCAGACCTCTTTCATCTGAAAGAATATAAATCTCACTCCTATTTCAGTCATCGCTACTTTGACTTCTCTGTCATATGCAATTAAACATAATTCGCAATGGAGCAGTGCATTCGTTATTGTTTTCCTTTTCTGGCAGAGGTGAGAAGTGCTCATATTAATGCCATTTCTTTAAATGTAAAGACAGAGGGACATTGCTGAACTGCAGTTTGCACCAAGGCCTCCTTTCACACTCCTTAAAACAAGACAATTCCACTTAATTTGAGTCTGTTCATGGATTATCTGTCATTGTGGGCGAAATAGCGGCTGCCACTGAGCTATAGCACAGTGTGCCTTCTCACCACCAGCCTGCAGTTATCAGGAGAGTTTTCTTTCAAGGTTGCAATAATTATGAAATTGGCAGAGAGGTACTTAGTCAAAAAAAAATAGGAAAGTGTGCTTCAATTAAAAGCTGATAACAGAAATCTTTCCTTTGTGGATTCATGAATAAAAGCTGTCTGTAACACCAGTCAACTACTCAGCACTAGATAAGATTTCCCAAGGGCTCTGTGGCAAACGCACAGCCAGGTGGCCGTTAAACCAGCACTGTACTATGCAGCTGGTGGGAGGTTGTCACACATGTGATCCAACTTTTCTCTTGATGAGGCCACACCATAAAAGAGATAAGTAAGACGTACCTGTGTGGAAGTGACAGGTGACTACCATGGTATAATTATTTACAGATTATAAGTACTTGGCTGGCAAAAATCACTTCTTGGTAGAATGAAATTATGTTCATTTAAACAACATCTTTTGCTCACACACAGTTATTTCCTTTACCTGGAATTATGAAGATTATACAAAAATAAAATGTATAACTGGGTGTAGACGCAGGTAAAGAGATGAGTTTCATCAAGTGTTTAAAAAGAATAGTGAAAAAACATAATATTAAAAAAAGAAGAATAGTGAAGGTTACTAGAGGGAAACTCGTGGGTATTTGAAATGACGAAGTTCGATTTGATTGGTTTTCCAGTATTTCAAGGGGTGGCCAAGCTTTCCATTTGTAACGGAAATGGTCAGGCTTTCTAATTAAACGAAAATAACCTCAGTTATTATCTTATATTTTCATATGAAACTATACGAACTAATTATACATCAGAACAAAACAACTTTAAAAGAAAAAAAGTCTCCCACGCCTGAATTCCCAAAACAACAGGAAACATCTCAGGACTTTTTCATCTTGCAAGGTCTGTCTGGATGCTCCAGGGTCACGGGTGAGCCCTGGAGCACAGTCGGGCTGATGATGAGTGATCAGAGACACAAAGCAATTTTACACAGTTTTTCTCATAAAAGAAAGAATTTGAGCCAAAAAAGGAAGCTGCGCAAAGTGAAAATACGGTCCTGAGAAAGGCATGGCTGAGTCCACCTGCAGAAAGGCCTAGAGTCTGAGTGCTCTGACTCTTAGAGGCTCCCCAGTTTGTCCCACCTTCCTCCCAACGGGATTGGTTGTTGTTTTCCACCCTTTGAAGTGATTGACAGGTTGCGGTTATACATCAGGTTACATAACAAGGCAGCTCTCCAACTTTCTCCTTCTGGGGGTGTGTCCTCCCCAGGATCCTTCAGGAGGCTCCACCCACACCATGCTAATTAGATGGTAATGAGCTTTCTACAAGTTTCTCCTTCTGGGAGTGTGTCCTGCCCAGAATCTTTCAGGAAGCTCCACCCACACCATGCTAGTTAGATGGCAATGCACTTTCTACAAGTTTCTACTTCTGGGGGTGTGTCTTGCCCAGAATCCTTCAGGAAGCTCCATCCACACCATGCTAATTAGATGGTAATGAGGTTTCTACAAGTTTCTCCTTCCGGGGGTATGTCCTGCCCAGAATGCTTCAGGAAGCTCCACCCACATCATGCTAATTAGATGTTAATTAGATTATAAGTACCAGCCAAGTACTTATAATCTGTAAATAATTATACCATGGTAGTCACCTGTCACTTCCACACTGGTACAGCTTACTTCACCAGGGACTTTTCACTGTGTACGGATTTCCCAGCAGGGAACAGCTCCTGGATGCTCATTAGTTACAGTTTGCTCACTGCATCCTTAGCCAATTCCTTGCCTCCTGTTCACCACCCTCCACCATATTTAACCATCTCACTCCATGTAAAATCCCTGCCAGATCCTTACTAAGTTCTGCAAAGGCCCAGTTTCCTTTCTGAATTCATCTCTTATTCTCTTCCCCTCATTCCTCTCATTTAGAAGGTGTGACCTACCGGCTGTGCCATTGCTCCTACCCGTCCAATCTCCATCCTATTCCTCATGCTTCTTTCAGGTCTCTGCTCAAAAGTCACCATTTCAGTGTGGCTTTTCCTGGCCATCCTGTCTAAAAATCCTGCAGTCTCCCTCCCTCATTCTTTGTCATTGTTTTTCTCTTGACATTTTAAAATGCTTACTTTTTAAAATCTGGCATATTATCTGTCTCTCAAGATTATATTTGACTTACATTTCTGTTTTTAATGAGTGTATTTCTGGTACCTGTAATACTGTATGATACACAGTAAATATTAAATAGTTGTTAAATGAATAAGTGAATGGATAAGCAATAATGAAAACAAAACAAAACAAAATACTATAAAACTTTCCACTGATGTCAATCTGGTCCATATTATTCCAAAAACTTTCTAAGCTTATGCCAATGTGTATGTGTGCTTATGTGCATATACATGAACGTTTATATAGATTTACATGCATGAATACATATATTCATATAAATATTAACATGGATTTCTCACTGACCTAAATTTATATAGAGTGGTCCCCTTTTATCTATGGAGAACACACAGCAAGACCCTCAGTGGAACCCTGAAACCACAGATGCAGCTGACCCCTACATATGCTGTTTTTTTCTACACATATATACTGTATGATGTGAACATACTAGGACAAAATTCATGTTCTGCATGGGATGGGGGAGGGACAGCATGAGATTTCAAGATGCTACTCAGAGCAGCTCTCTACTATTCCTATTTTCTGTTGTGAATTGTTTTGTCATTTGCTTGAATCAGGAATCGGTCGTAACACTTCCTCGGTATCTTGCTGTCTTGTTTTATTCCTTAAACTTTTGTTGCTGCAGAAGAAATCATGTTGTTTTCTTTGTGGAGTTTATAACAATGTGGGCTTCTATGGCGCCTTACCAGGTGTCACTTTCAGGGACGCTGTTTTCTGGTGAGAATCTGCTGGAATTTTGGAGTCCTCTTTTCAGGTCACTCAGAACCCTCATGATCTGTCCTGCAGGCGCTTTACAATGCAGTTTGACAGTCACTGGTGGGTTGTCCCCATCTGCTTGTATTTTGGAACCCCTGGAGATATTTATTATCCGTTTTGCTGTGGTTGCTAGCTGTGAGGTTGCGGTTTTGCTATCCTAGTTTCTGTGTCTCTTTTTACGATGTGATTTCAGAAGATCCAGTATGATGCCACTACAGCATCTCACAAGTTTCGGGAGGAGCAGGAGTGTGGACTCTTAATGTTGATAGATAGTGGTAAATTGCCCTCCATAAAATTTACCCCCTGAATTCTCCCTCAGACTTTGTTTCCCCACACCATGACTAACATTAGATGCTGTCATTCCTTTTCATGTTTCACAGTCTCACAAATAACCAAGTATATCTCACTGCCTTTTCATGAATGCACTGTAAGAAAGTGGACAGAATTGGAGGTTTTTTTCATGGATTTACCAGGCAAACTATATGTTTTCCTATGAATTTTTGCTTCATACACTTTGAACATGTTTCTAACAGGTTTCATTTTCATTAATTTACTATTTTAATATATTAATAAATTCGTTAGGCTATTTAGAGAACCTGAATATACACGTAGTAATTCACATCTTTTTTAGTGCTCCATGGCTTTTTTTTATGGAAACATTAGCGATACACTCTGCTATCTAAATATCCTCTTTCTCTAAATGATTTGAAATCCAACATTTACTACTCTTTACTTAGACTGACTGATGGACATAAAATTTTGAGTCACTGAACTGTCTATAGTTTTTCTATAAACATCAGTTTAACATTGCCATCATTACAATGTTTAAATGTCCTTCAGAACCACGTCCCTTTCAACATGTTTACTTAAATTTTTCTTTTACTGGATGAAATTTAGCTGCAACTTCTGCTTTCTAAGGATTAAGTGGCTTGCATAGGGTTACAGCTAGTAGTGGGCAGACATGGTATTTTAAAGATAATCTTTTTCATTCAGAATAAAAAAAAAAAACCTGTCATGTATGCTGTGTTTCGGATTCTGTGCTAACGACTAAGGTTACAAAGATAAATTACTTTGTTTCTGGACTTGAGAGCTTATTGGCTAATATCCTATTGTTATCCTTTTTTTATTGCCAATTTCCCTCCATAAAATCATATATAAATCTTTCTAAAGCCTTTAAACCCATAAAAGTACTCATTTTTCATATCATAAATACATCAGTTGGGTACAAAGACAGTATCTAAAATAATTATTGTTTGGATTCATTTTTATGGCAACAGAATACTTGAAAAATAATAGAAGCAAGGCTTAAAAATAAAAAAAAAAAGCAAAGTAAGTATAATCTCTTCTACAAAACAGTTACATCTGGAGTTTACACATAAAGTTCTTAACTGATGTCTTTTCTTTACTTCTTTACAGATTATTTGATATATTGAAAAGCCTGGCTCAGATTTCCAGCCCTTGCACCTTATATAATTTATTGTTGCATAGGAAATTACCCCAACACTTAGTGGCTTAAAAAAGTAAGTTATTATCTTACAAGTTCACTAGGTCAGGAAGCCAAGTGAGAGGAGCCTGGGTGTTGGGGTTCAAGTTGCAATCACAATGTCGTCCAGGACGGGAGTCGTAATTAGGCTCCACTGGGGAGGGGTCCCCGTGTTGTTGCTGACAAGATTCAGTTGCTCCGAGTTGTCAGACGGGAGGTGTCAGTTTTTCTGAAAGCCCCAGCTCCTTGCTGGTTGCTGGTCAGAGGCTGACACTTAAGAGTTTTCTTGAAAGTAACTCCAAGCGGCTCGGCACCTGTGGCTCAACAGGCTAAGGCACCAGCCACATACACCTGAGCTGGCGGGTTCGAATCCAGCCCAGGCCAACCAAACAAAAAAGACGACTGCAACCAAAAAAATGGCGGGGCATTGTGGCGGGTGCCTGTAGTCCTAGCTACTTGGGAGGCAGAGGCACGAGACTCGCTTGAGCCCAGGAATTGGAGGTTGCTGTGAGCTGTGATGCCACAGCACTCTATCCAGGGTGACAGCTTGAAGCTCTCCCTCAAAAAAAAAAAAAGAAAGTAACTCCGAGCACAGCAGTTTGCCTCATTGGAGAGCAACAAGAAGGCAGGAAAGATGTGTGCTTGAAGGTGGAAGATGGCATTCACATCTTAACATGACCCTGCTAGTGCCATTCCATCACTTGTGTATTCAGCTCATTAGAGACAGGAAACTCAGTTCATCCCACGCACAGGTGGAAGATTCAGAAAAGTCATGGATCATAGCAGGAGGCCGGAGCCCTCTCAGGCCTAACACAGGTCTCTCTGGCTTCACTCCTCTGCCTTGGTTTGCCTGTAAAACAGAAGGTTTTCAAAGAAGAGAAACATATTATCAAAAAAACTAAATCCACATATACCTGGAATAAAATTCTATCAACATTTTCTTTCCTTTTACTATACCTGATAATAGTAGCATTTATTCAATACTGCACGCCCAATGTCAGGCTAAAGGTTGTATAGGTTTGGTCTTATTTAGTATTCACAGACCGTTGCTAGTATAATCCTAAATGTTGGGTAACATTATTTTTCACTGTTACATGTGTATTTGAGGAACCCAGGACAAAAAGATTCCAGGTAACTTGCTCCAAATCATACAGTGAGTAGATATTGGCTGGTCTATCCCCAATTTTATGATCAACATCGCTATGGTGTAGGCAAAGTTATATATACACATAATCTTTTGTCTAAATGTTGTGAACTTAAGACTCTCTAATTCTCTGCTAGGAAATGATTTTGAGAGCCAACTTATCTTCCAAGTAGGCCTTTTGGATCTCAAGAAAAGAATTTCAGTGATGAGTTAATCCCCACATAAACATCATGCGGTAGGCTTTTTTGTACAGAGATTTTATAAACCTACAGCAGTTACTACCCTGAGCTGTGAAAGAGTCTGAACAGACACAAACCATTTGCAGATAATAGAACCGAATTCCAGGGCACATGGACACTCCCTTCAGGAGAAAGACTTGTCATCTCTCCTTTTCCCAGATGAATAGAATGCTTGTGACAGAAGGTCACTTTCTGGTAAAAAAAGACGTATTCACATAACTAAGGGATCAGCTTTAATTAAAGTTAAACAATTTTAAAAAGAGTTTCAGATGATCCTGGTCCAGCTATAGTTACAAAGGATTAGATAACAGAAAGTGGTTATGCAATGGAGCTCTGCGTGCAAATTTCATTCTCATTTCAATATGTATTCCACATGTACTATAGAACCCATTCTTGGAGTGGTGCACATGGTTCAAAGGAGTAGGGCGCCGGCCCCATATGCTGGAGGTGGCGGGTTCAAATTCAGCCCCAGTGAAAAACTGCAAAAAAAAAAAAAAGAAATCCGAAAAAACTCATTCTTTCAAAACAGAAGGAATGAAACCTTGAGACATCAAAGACAGATATGTATCAAAATTACTCTTGCATTTAATGAGTAATGAGATTAAGAAAATTGAAAAACCATGTAATGGGAAACAAATTTAATTAATAAAAATAAGAAGTGAAACAAAACCCCCAGGCTGTTCCACCTATGGGTTTTACATAACCCCTACAGCAGCCCATATTCCAGTGACTCAAATCATTCATTCAAGTTGCTTCCTTAGATGCATGTGTCTAGAAAATAGATGTATTTTTAAAATTTCAGATTGATAGGGGGGTTACGTAGTTGGCTTTTGTAAGATTGAAGTCCCAGATGAAGCTGCACCCATCACCCAGGAAGTATGTGTTATCCCCATGTAACGTACCTGTGGGCGGGAATTTACCCAACCCCTTCCCTTCCTCCTTCCTTGAATTTAGTTGAGATTTTCTCTCCCTTGAGCATGCAGTTGTTAACCTCCTGGTTCTAATTAAGTACTGAATCCACGTGATGCTTGCTTTTCCATTCTCACAGGAATGGATTAATAAGCTGAGTCATATGTACACAGGATACATATGTATATGACATATACATAGGCACAGTGGATGAGTATTCAGGTCACGAGAAGTTGTTATTCACGGATGTTCCCTCCCTTATCAACTAGCAATTGCATACGTTCTCCTTGCTAAGAGATTTTTGCTGACTCATGCTACCCATGTATGATTTTTACACAATTTAAGATTGCAAAATACATCACTCTTGTGCAAGAATCCCAACATGTCTTGTTTAAGGAATAATTGCAAATCAACCACGCTTTGATTCCTTCTTTCTTTTTTTTTTTTTTTTTTTTCTTTGATTCTTTCTTTCAACTCCTGTCTTTGGTTGACAGCTTTTATCACCCTTTTGCACATCATCACATGGGAATGATGTCAAATTTCATTATTTTACCGATTTTTGAATGGTATTAAAATGGAATTCTGGTGAATCCTTTTGTGACTTCTATTTTTCACTAGACTCCATGTTTATGAAAACCATCCTTGATATGAATATCTATAGAGGCCCATTGTAGGGCATTCTCTTCTGTCAATGTACAAATGAATGAAAATAAATTTCAATGTGCAAAATTTCACAAAGAGGTGGCCGACCTGTAGCAAATACTTTGTAAAATTTTGTAATCGATGTTTGGTAAGGAAAGGTGCATTTTGCCATAATTTCCCAGTTGCCCTATGTATGGCAACTTTGGAGATGCCCAGTAATACAACTTATTTTTACAATCAACACATGCTGGATATTTGTTTTGTTTCTACTTTGGGCCTATTACATCAATGTTGCTGTGAATGTTCCTGGATATTTCTTTTTACATATCTTTGTAAGAATATCCAGGTTTTCTTTATTTCTACTACATAATGCTGATTTATTTTCAATTTTACAATTGAAATACAATTCCAAACTATTTTCAAAAGCAATTGTGCCTGCAGAATTTAAGTTTCTGTTGTTCCACATCCTCGCCAACATTTTCTTACTATTATTCTTAGTAATTTTTGTTAGCCTGGGCCATGTGCTCAGTTCTCTTCTTGTTTTTAATTTATACTATTTTTCTCTCAATATTGGGTTGAATATTTTCATTTGCCTATTGATCATTTGGATATCCATTTCCATGAAGTACTTATTTTAGCCTCAGCCCCATTTTTATGTTGAATTTGCTTCCTTTTCTAATCTACTCATCGGACCTGTTCACATATATTTAATCTGAGTTCTTTTTACTCACGTGTATTGAAAACATCTCCTTTCATTTTTAACTAAGTTTAATTTAATTTATTGTGACAGTCTATGGTATAAAAGTCACATATATAATTCTTGCTATGTATATATTATACTATATATAAAGCTAAGTTGGCAATAATTCCCCATTGTTCTAAAAATTTGGTGAAATTCCTATCAAAATCTAGCTGATTTGTTTTGCATATTTTGACAAGCTCTTTTTAAAATTCATGTGGCAGTTTCTGATTTGTTAACCAAAACACATTTTAAAATGAGTAATGTTGAAGGACTCACACACTATCCAATTTTTTTTTTTTTTTTTTTGCTGGGGCTGGGTTTGAACCTGCCACCTCTGGTATCTGGGGCTGGTGCCCTACCTTTTGAGCCACAGGTGCTGCCCTCATGTTATCCAATTTTAACACTTCTACAAAGCTGCTTATCAGTACAGTGTGATGCTGGCATGGGGATGGATGTAGGTCAATGGGCCAGTGAGATTCCAGGATAAACCTTTATATATATGATTTTGATGGACGTAGAAGTCTTTCTGTGAATCGTGCTGGGACAGCTGAATACCCGCACAGAAGAGAGATTTGTTCTTCTCTCTCACATTATACATAAACAGTAACTAAGAATGGACCAAAGACCTTCATTTAAGAGATAAATATATAAAACTCTTAGAAAAAAGCATAAGAGTCAATTTTCATGACCTTGGATTAGTCAACGGTTTCTTAGCTATGAAGCCTGAAGTACCTGTTACGAAAGAAAAAACAAATTGGACTTCATCAAAAATAAAAGTGTTTGCATCTTAACACACACTCAAAAAGGGGAAAGGACCACCACAGCGTGGAGAAAATATTTGTAAATATGAAACATTTGTAAGAAGGCTATATAAAGAACTCAGTCAAAGTCAAATAACCTAGTTAATGGCTAAAAATCAAATAGATATTTCTCCAGCAGATGCACAAAAAGGTGATCGGGATCAATAGCCATTAGGGAAATGTAAATCAAAGATGCCCCTTAACACTCACTAGAAAGGCTAAAACAAAAAAAGACAGACAATAACAAGTTCTGGCAAGGATGTGGAGAAATTGGAACCGGGCAACCTTGCCTATGCGATCATAAAGGGTGCAGGACTGTGGAAGAGATGTTGGCCGTTCCTCAAAAGGTTAAACACAAAGGTAAACGATGTGGAAATTCCTGTCTTAAACATGTTCCTGGATGACTGAAAACATTTTCACACAACAACTTGCAGAAAAATATTCACGGTGGCATTATTCCTAAGAGTCAAAAATACAAACAAAGCAGACGTATATTGACTGATAAACAAAATGCGGTGCATTTTTTATTCTGCCATGCATAGGAATGAAATACAATATATATTACCACAAAGTTGAACTTCAAAAACATTATGCTCTGTGAAGGAAGCCAGTCGCAAAAGGCCACGTATCCGTATCATTCCTTCTATATGGAATGTCCAGAATAGGTGATCTAGAGAAAGAGAAAGTGAATTATTGGCTGTCAAAGGCTGGGAGAGGGAAATATTAATGATGGCTGCGAATGTGAAAAGGTTTTTTGAGAGTGATAAAAATATTTTCAATTTGGATAGCCATCCTGTTCACACAATTCCATGAACATTAAACCCTCAGGACTGTAAACTTTAAGCAGTGAATTTTATGTTATGTGAATTACATCTCAACAGAGATATGAAAATTCTTCTTGCTTGGTTTTTCCTATTATGTTTTAAGATTTATTATTACCTGAATACAAAGCTTGTTAAAATTAAAGTGATCCTCTATTACCTGGAAATCGTAAATTGTATCTTTCAGAAGTCAATACCTTTCACTGTACTTTTGGCTCAAAGTCTATTTTGTCTAATATTTCTACAGTGGTGTTGCCTTTCTTTGGAAAAGAATTTGCTCTTGTAACTTTAAACATTGTTCTACCTTCAATTTCCTTATTTTCTGATTTTAGATGTTTCTTTTAAAGGTAGCCCGGCTCTTGGAAGGCCCCTAGACATATATTCCTTGCTCATTGATTTAGATAGCTCTGGGTATAAAGCATGGTGGTGCAATTGATCAAAATTGCTGCTTTTATTAACTCAATTTTTTCTCGGTTGTATGTCCCTGCCTGATGCGTGACAACGGAGTGTCCATTGCAAATTTTAGTTTTGCTAAGGTGATATAGGCGCAGAGGAATATGTTTTGTGCCTTATAGATTGCTTTTCGGGTTATTTAATTGTTGTTTGCCCTGTCGGTCTAGGAGTGGCCTCCAGAAGTCCCGCCACTGAGCACTGTGCTGACTCCTTTGGCATCATGATGCAGAACTTTCGGACCTGGGACTGATCTGCCTGTGAACTTTTCCTACTATACTTTCCACCAAAAATACATGTGAGTGGAGGATGAACAGACCTTGAAATGTATGAATATAGAAATAAGTTTTTAAATGCACGAGCGTGAAAAATTCTTCTAATGGAAGCAACAGAAGTTGCTTAGTCGGAAGATTCCTCTTGCCAGGGATACAGCTACAACTGTAAATACACAATTTGTAAAGGTGACACACTCTGTTAGACTGTGTGTTGTAGGACGTGACCTGTGGACGTTCTCCAGATAAGTACATCGGTATCTTCTTTGTCTCACGTTTTCTGCGTCTCACTGTACTGGACTTTATCTTAGCACATACGATGCACCCTGTTCCATAAGGCCCAAATGCCTTTGTTCATGGAAAAATATATATTTTGCAACTACTTTGTTATGGATTTTATTTCTTTTTTTTAAGGGAAAGAACCTCAAATTAAACAGACCTCTGGCTTAACATAAAGTCTAGATTGATGTTTATTTCTTCCCCTTGGAGTGATCATTCATTTTAATTTTGTTATTTTTATTTTATTGTATTTTATTTTTGAGACAGAGCCTCGATCTGTCACCCTGGATAGAGTGCCGTGGCATTACAGCTCACAGCAGCCTCCAATTCCTGGGCTTGAGCGAGTCTCCTGCCTCCGCCTCCTAAGTAGCTGGGACCACAGGTGCCCGCCACAACGCCCGGCCATTTTTTGGTTGCAGCCGCCATTGTTATTTGGCGGGCCCCCGGCCAGATGCAAACCCGCCAGCTCAGGTGCATGTGGCTGCACCTGTTGAGCTGAGCCTTAATTTTGTTATTAAGTGAACATAAAATAGTATGGGAACACCCCGTACTAACACGGATGAACATAATGTAAAAGAATCACGTGGTGAAGTAGCCACAGTAACCAAGTGAAGGAGTTCATAATTATTTTTCTGCTGTAATTCTTTAAATATTTCCCTGCACAAGAAATGCACTAAAATCTCACAGCTCATATATGATATAATCATGAAAAGTTCTCTAAATTCTACGAAAACTTTCCCGAAAACTCTATCTGGCATTACTAACAATAAGTTATGAAGCTGAAATTTCTCTACACTATTAATACTTTTAAAACATGTCAGATTCTTTAAAAATTAGCATTATCTTTCTTTTCTATTTACCAAAAAAATTCAAAGTTGTTGCTACAGGAAAAGCAATGAAAAGGCATACAGACAAAATATTTAGAGAAACAATGTTATAGGGTATTTTCAAAGGAAATTTTTTTTTTCTTTTTTTTTTTTGTGGTTTTTGGCTGGGGCTGGGTTTGAACCCACTACCTCCGGCATATGGGGCCAGTGCCCCACTCCTTTGAACTGCAGGCACCTCCCTCAAAAGGAATTTTTTAAAGGTTTTTAAACAATTTTGAGTTGTGGCATTTGCGGCTATATCAGCTTTTAAAAAAATGTGACATGTTATGCTGTTTCTCATCCAAAATAAATATTACATTTTTCAAATATTTTGTTATTAGTTTTCTTCCCTCCCTCCCTCCCTCCCTCCCTCTCTCCCTCCTTTCTTTCTTTCTTTCTTTCTTTCTTTCTTTCTTTCTTTCTTTCTTTCTTTCTTTCTTTCTTTCTTTCTTTCCTTCCTTCCTTCCTTCCTTCCTTCCTTCCTTCCTTCCTTCCTTCCTTCCTTCC
>CAUYON010106451.1:0-10571 GCA_963573935.1 Arctocebus calabarensis | reverse complement strand
GTCTTTGACTTTGTTTCTCCACAGTGCTAAGATCTTTAGGCATTTGACAAAATGTCTTTACATGTAAAGACCATTCCTCCAGGCAAGAACCTAGGAGACAATGGCTGCAAAAGCTTCAAAGTATCTGTTCCTGGAAGACCAGAAAACAGTTTTTGTGTTTGCCTCAGGGTTGCCCAAATCTATTGCTTTTTCTGTGAAGGCAAAAGCCAGTTTAACCCATTAGGTGCTTACTTGAATGAGACGTACATGAGACTTACATGTGGGGATTTCTAACCCCACAGGAAAACACTGTATTAAAATTGTGATACACAAGTTACTTTTGACCTAAGAGGTGTTCAGTGTGACTTGTATTCATCTTTGGTATCAGTATATATTGAGTATTACAATTTTAATACAGTTTTTTACTTGCTTAAAATGTGTATACTATGGGGGTCATAGTTTGTGTATACATGTCACAGAATTCAATTTGTAGCCACTAAATCTATTAAAAGAAAAAAAGGGGGGGGGTAAAGTCTGTAAAGGCAGACTGGCTATGGTTGAGGAATCCTCAACTGAGTCTTCAAGGTGGGTGCTACCTGGGTGCTATTGCACTAGTTCCTAGGAATGTTGGTTTTATTCCTTTCCTCTGGGGACAGCTTTTCAAACACTGAGACCCAGCTAGCTCTTTTACTATGCAAAAAGGCCCTGTCCCTCAGTGCCAGGAGACGCTGTGATCCCACTGCCTGTGCTTCTGGGTGAAATGTTTTAGGATCAAGGAGGAAAGTCTGCCTGGGGAGGTGCTCCAATAAGGTAGAGACCCACAACTCCAGCTTGAACACAGAGCCCACTGCAGCCACATGGGTTCCCCACCCCCAGGAGGCAGAGCCCTGATCCTGCCTCTCTTTGTACCATACTTTATGTCTTGGCACAGTTCTTCCATTATTTCTAGTCCTCTGTGGACTGACACTCAGGTAAAATACAGTAAATTGAACTACTTGCAATTTCTGAACCTTTTAGGGAGGAACAAACAGCATCCATCCACAGGCCCCACCCAGAGAGTCCCTGTGCTGGGAAGCCTCACCAGTTGCCCTTGGCTGCCTTTCTTTCTCATTGTGGCTGGAAAAGCAGGTATCTGAGGATCTTGACTCGGTAGGTGAGAACACGGAGGCTCAGGCAGCGTTCCAGACATTGCCTCGGAAGAACAGAGGGAGGCGGCACCACCCACACCTCCCATGCCTCGAAGGTGCCTGCCAGGCTGAGTCACTCATTTTTCTGGGAGCTGAGATGACTGAATCCAGCCTCCGCTTTATGCATGAGGTTCCAGGACAGCGGTAGGAATAGAGGCAAATGGACCAACAAGGTTTTCTGCTGCATCTCATTGTTCTCCTCCAGGACAAGCTGAGAATGAGCAGGGAACTCTGTGCTCTGAATCCGGGTCCTTCCAAATCCATCTGCTTTGGGGCCTTCTGCTTTTCCCTCCAGAGTTTCCTTTTCCTGCTTGGCGTGGCTCAGACTGAGTGTGAGATTTGCCTTCTCTCAGCGGTGGGGCTTGGGCATAGCCTGCAGAGGTCTGGGGCCTCTGTACAAATGGGCAGACTGGGAAAGGGAAAGACCCAGAAACCAGATGAAACAAGTAATAACACAATAATAGCTCATGTTTCCTGTGCATTTTTTACTCATTTCAGACACTATTCTAGGTGGTTTTTAGGAGCCCGGACTTCTATTCATCCAGAAACCCCTGGTGATGGGATTATTATTGTTCCAGTTTTATAAGTGAGGAAGCTGAGGCACAGAAAGATGAAGAAATCTCCTAGGGCTACATGGCAAGGGTGAGATTTGAGACTGCGACACGGGCAATGAAGTGGTGCCTTTCATGATGGCAGCCCCCTCACTCCACAGAAGGAGAAGTCCTGAGACAGAGTGGGTGGGGAATTCCCTGAGGTCACTGGGACCAGACTGAAGCCCAGGAGCCCTGCCTCCCGTCTCTGCGTGCTCTGCAGTCCTTAGTCACTATGTAACTTCCCAAGAGTGCTCCTTCTGTGCTCTGAGGCCGCCTATGAAGAGAGCAAGGTGGGGGGTGGCATGGGAGGCCCAGCAGATAAGAACAATGTCCTCCTCCCACACCGTGTGAGAAAGGTCTTGGGGTTCCTGGTCTTGGCTCTCGCTGGAAAGTCCCACAACTCTTTATTCTCCTGTCAGCCTGCCCGTGCCACAGAGAGCTGGGCTGCTTAACCTCTGCTGTGTCCCATTTCTTATTTCTGCCCTGGTTCCAAGTGGAGCTTTAGCTGAAGGGTGAGGGGGCAGAGCCTTCCTTACTGGAATTCTAGTTGTTGGAGGTGCAAGGAGCCTAGCAGAGTGAGCCTGAACCTTCCTTTTGTGGATAGGGAAACTGAGGCCCAGGGAATGGAAGAACCTGTCCTACTTCATCTGGGACCTCAGAATCACAAATTGTTTGGAGAGTTTTCTTTTTTCTTTTTCTTTTTTTTGATCATAAAAACCTAGAATGGGTGAGCTGGCGGAAGTCTGACATGTCCCTCCCCAGGCCCACGCCCCGTGTTCCATAGATGACAATTGGATGGGCAGGGGAGGGACCTTCTTAGTTGCACACATCTGGGCAGAGCCCTGAGAAGAACCCCAGTTCTGCATCTACCCATGATGAATACCATTGAACACCACCTCTGCCAGGTGCTGACTAGAGAGGGGTTTATGGTCTAGTGTGGGGGCATTTATCAGTCTCATCATCACATGTGGGTCCAAGAATGGTCAGTGCCCTGAAGGAAAGAACTCGGAGTCTCAGGGCCAGTAACACAGGGAATGTCTCCCTCGGGAAGTGACCTTTTACCTGAAACCTGGAGGGTAAGGAGGAAATGAGGAGAGAGAAGGACAAAAGGACAAATCTTGTCACTTGCTCATTTTAGAGATGAGAAAACTGAGGCTGGAAATTGGAAACCCATCTGGGTTAGTGCCTCACAGAATCTTTCCTCTTTTTTCCTTTTTTTGTTTTCTTAGGAAGGACGCAAGAGCTAACCAACTAACCACAGAGAGTGGGAAGCAGCAGAGCTGAAACACAGGCACCCTCTCCTCCCTCAAGGGAGTCATTTTAAAAAACCCTAAAATTGGCTATTTCCCAACCGTGACCTTGAACAAGACAGTTAATTTCTTTGAGCCTCTGTGTCTTCATCTGGAAAACGAAGCCCAGGGTCCTGCTCCGCTGATCCCACACAGACTTAGCTAGAGGTCTTTGTGTGCTGGCCAACCCAGAGGCTAGAGCTGGTGGGGAGGGGCTGCTGCCTTTCCCCTCCCGTGGCTCCCCCAGGGCCCACGCTGAGCCGCAGTTCTGAGGGGTCTTGTCTCCACTCACTGCTTTGCTGTCATCCCATAAACTGCCACCTTGTGCTAACTACTTTTGGGTGACACCCCCTGCCCCTGCCCCAGGAAGACACATATTTCATGGGACAACACTTAACAAGCACAACTCTGCAAGAAGCACAAGTTACGTCCCTCTTCCCACTGGTTAGTTTGGGACACTTGAAACTCTGAAAGTGACTGCCTGAGGACACTTTCTCATGAAGGGGGCACCCTCTGTCCCAGCCCCTCAGATCCCTTCTAGAGGCTCCACTCATTCTGGCCTATCTGCCTTTGAGCTACCCTGAGCAGAGGGTTTGGGAGCCAGAGGGTTCGGGAGCCAGGTGGCCTCATGTGGCCTGAGATGGGACTAAGGACACCCCTGGCAGGCAGACAGGTTGGCTGCCCTTCAAACCAATATTCTTTTAACATTTGTTTAACATTTATCTGAGGTGAGGAGTGTTAGAGGAAATGGATTTGCAATAAATATAGATGGTGGGCCTCTTCTAGATTTGGAATTCCATTCTACACGAGAATGTTTTCCAGAAGCAGAAGGAACAGAAATTCACTGACACGGTTCCTTTCCCAGCTGCAGCAAGTTAATGCCCTAAAAAAACACCGGGTGTCTCCCACTTCTCTTTTTCTCTTCAGCTTTTGTTTGAGCTTGTCCAAGCCAAATGTTTTCTGGGAAAGCTGATTAGATTTATATTGGTTCTGTTTTCATTTGAAATTTACTTAAATATAGATGAGAACAAGTTAGAAGAGAAGACCACTCTGCATGTCAATTTATTTTGACTGAGCGGGTTGGTGTGTACTTCACTTGGCATCCTTGAACTTGACTCCTTTCTTCCTGTACAGAAAGTATCACTTACATTTACATAAAAGCAACAGTGCATTTTTGGAGAGCGTCAGGGAACCACCAGATTTATTTACTTAAATAATTTTCTGTCTGGTTACAAAAGTAATACATTCTCTGGGCGGTGCCTGTGGCTCAGCGTGTAGGACGCGGCCCCATATACGGAGGGTGGTGGGTTCAAACCCAGCCCCGGCTAAACTGCAACAAAAAATATCCGGGCATTGTGGCGGGCGCCTGTAATCCCAGCTATTCCAGAGACTGAGGCAAGAGAATCGTGTAAGCCCAGGAGTTGGAGGTTGCTATGAGCTGTGACTGCACAGCACTCTACTGAGGGCAATAAAGTGAAGACTCTGTCTCTACCAAAAAAACAAAAGTAATGCATTCTCATTGTAGAACATTGGGAAAATGCAGAGATAGGAAGGATAAACAGACCACTCTCCTGCAACCTCCTTGCACGGAGATGGAAAGTTACAGACACAATCCATGGCCAGTATTATTTTTTTATTGTGGTAAAACAGACAAAACATAAAATTTACCATTTTAACCCTTTTTCTTTTTTAATTTTATTTATTTATTTATTTTTTGATACAGAGTCTCAAGCTGTCACTCTGGGTAGAGTGCTATGGCATCACAGCTCACAGCAACCTCCAATTTCTGGGCTCAAGTGAGTCTCCTGCCTCTGCCTCCCAAGTAGCTAGGACTACAGGCGCCCACCACAATGCCCAGCCATTTTTTTTTTTTTTTTGGTTGAAGCCACCATTGTTATTTGGTGGGCCCGGGCTGGATTCGAACCCATGAGGTCAGGTGTACGTGACTGGTGCCTTAGCCCATTGAGTCACAGGCACCGAGCCTATTTATTTATTTTTTGATACGGAGACTCAAGCTGTCACTCTGGGTAGAGTGCTATGGCATCACAGCTCACAGCAACCTGCAACTCCTGGCCTCAAGCGATTCTCCTGCCTCTGCCTCCCAAGTAGCTGGGATTACAGGCGCCTGCCACAATGCCCAGCTTTTTTTTGGTTGCAGCCATCAATGTTTGGCTGGCTCAGGTTGGATTCGAACCCGCCAACTCAGGTGTATGTGGCTGGCGCCTTAGCCACTTGAACTACAGGCGTGGAGCTTTTTTTCTTTTTTTAATAAGATGAAAATAGAGTCTCACTCTATCATCTAGGCTAGAGTGCCATGGCCTCAGCCTGGCTCACAGCAACCTCAAACTCGTGCATTGAAGCCATCCTCTTGCCTCAGCCTCCCAAGTTGCTGGGATAACAGGTGTGCACCACACACCCACTTGATTTTTTCTATTTTTAGAACAGGTGGGGTCTCCTGCTCAGGCTGCTCTTGTGCTCAAGGGATCCTCTTGCTTTGGCCTTTCTGAGAGCTAGGATTACATGAGCCACCATGTCTAGCCATCTTAACTTTTTGAGTGTATAATACAGCAGTGTCAAGTACTTTCAACCTTGTGTAACCATCACTACTATCCACCTCAAGAACTTTTCCATTGTTCCAAACAGAAACCCTGTATCAGCTAACCAATAACTTCCCATTCCTCCCTTCCCGCATTCTCCAGTAACCACAGTTCTACTTACAGTTTCTATGAATCTGACTCCTTTAAGTTCCTCATCTGTACGGAATCATACAATACTTGTCCTTTTTTGTGTCTGGCGTATTTGAGTTAACATGATGTCTTCAAGTTTCATCCAGGCTATAGCATGTGTTGTGATTTCCTTCCTCTTTAAGGGTGAATACCTTTCCATTGGATGTGTATACCAGGTTTTGTTTATCCATTCATCTGTCATTTCTACCTTCTGACCATTGTGAATAATGCTGCTTAAACACTGATGTACAAACATCTGTTTGAGTCCCTGATTTTCATTCTTTTGGGAATGTAACTAGAAGTAAGATTGCTTGATCATATGGCAATTCTATGTGTAATATTTTGAAGAAATGCTATCCTTGTCCAGTATTTTTGATGTCTCATTTCCATAGTTGAGGTCAATGTATAATTTTATGTCTTACTTTCTCACTTAATTTTTCATTTTAATAACAATTCTTCGAAACCACTGTGGACCAACTGATTAGCTCCAATTTAACAGTGAGTACATGTAGTATTTGTTTTTCCATTCTTGCAAAAATTCACTTAGATGAACAGGCTCCAGTTCCATCCAGGTTGTTGCAAAATGTAACAACTGCATTGTCATACCACATTTTTTTCCCACTTAATGTTTTTTTGGACCATAGCAAAAGATTTAAATTATGATGACAAAATAAGTTGCTTTGGGTAAATAGCCTCGTGCTCTATACTTATTTGAGAAATATTTAACAAAGATAAATTTCTACCTTCAAGGAATTCTTTTAATTTCTGCTTGAAGATTCTTGGAGATTATCCGATTCAGTGAGAGTTTTTGTTTTTTTTTTTTTTGAGACAGTTTGTTGTCACTTTGTTGTCCTTAGTAGAGAGCTGTGGTGTCATAGCTCACAGCAACCTCAAACTCTTTGTCTCAAGCCATCCACTCACCTCAGCCTCCTAGCTATTTTTCAGAGATGAGGTCTCACTCTTGCTCAGGCTGGTCTCAAACTCCTGACTCAAGAAATCAACTCACCTTGGCCTTCCAGATTGCTAGGATTACAGGCGGCCACCACGCCTAGCCCAATTCAGTGGTTGTAAAAGTTCTTTTTAGGCTGGGCACCGTGGCTCTCACCTGTAATCCTAGCATTGTGGGAGGATTGCTTGAGGCCAGGGGCTTGAGACTAGACTGAACAACACAGTGAGACCCCATCACTACAGAAAATACAGAAATTAGTTAAGTGTGGTAGTGTGCACCTGTAGTCCCAGCTACTTAGGAGGCTGAGGTGGGGGGATCACTTGAGCTCAGGCAGCGAAGGTTGCAGTGAGCTATGATGACACCACTGCACTCTACCCTGGGCAACAGTGTAGGACCATCTCTCTCTCAAAAAATAAAAAATACAAATAAATAAATAAATATTTTTAAAATTTATTTTTAGCCAAGGGAACCTCTGTCAAAGAAAGTAGCACATGGACACAGAGAATATAATAAAAAACAGATAAAGGGCGGAGCCTGTGGCTTAGTGAGTAGGACACCGGCCCATATACTGAGGGTGGTGGGTTCAAACCCAGCCCCAGCCAAACTGCAACAAAAAATAGCCGGGCGTTGTGGTGGGCGCCTATAGTCCCAGCTACTCGGGAGGCTGAGGCAAGAGCATCACCTAAGCTCAAGAGCTGGAGGTTGCTGTGAGCTGTGACAACACGGCACTCCACTCAGGGCGACAAAGAGAGACTGTCTCAAAGTAAATAAATAAGAGACTGTCTCAAAGTAAATAAATAAATAAATAAAATAAAAATAGAAAACGGATAAAAACAGAGGTGCTACAAACAGGGGTAGCTGGGTGGTGGATTAGAATCCTGCTTTCTGGGGCTTCTGTCTCCTTGTGGTGGTCTTTGAGGGATTTCAGGCAGGTTTGGGGGTTCTTTAGGATACACTTTGAAAAGCACCAGCCTGGTCCAGCACCTTTATTTATTTTACTTCGTTATTTTTAAATTTTTTTAAATTTCAGAATATTACAGGGGTACAGATGTTTTGGTTATACGAATTGCTTTTGTATGGTTTGCATCAAACTTGTAAGTGAGCCCTTCCTCCAGATGCATTGTAGCCAACAGGTGTGAATTTACCCCGCCCCTCCTGCCCCGTACCACCTGCTTGCTTTCCCTTGAGTTTTATCACCAAATGTGCACATGGGCATTGACCAATTAGTTCCAATTAACCAGTGAGTACATGTGGTGTTTGTTTTTCCATACTTGCAAAACTCCACCTACATGTATGGTCTCCAGTTCCATCCAGGTTGTTACAAAAGGTAACGACCATTCACAATGGTAACACAAGTTCACCATTTCTAATGGCTAAGCAATACTCCATTATATATGTGTGTGTGTGTGTGTATGTACATGCCAGAATTTTTTTATTAATCCACTATGTATTGATGGGTACTTGGGTTTGTTCCACATCTTTGTGATTGTGAATTATGCTACAATAAACATCCTAGAGCACATGTCTTTTTTTTGATAAAACAACTTTTTTTTTTATAAATGCCTTTGGATAAATGCCTAATAGTATTGCTGGTTCAAATGGTAGGTCTACTTTTAGTTCCTTGAACCCTACTGCCTAGGCCTCCTAGCTCCTTGTGGTGGTCTCAGAGGGACTTCAGGGAGGTTTGGGGGTTCAACATTCAATAAAGGTCATAGTAGTTTGCAATCCAATGAACGGTGTATACTTTTGCTCCACATCTGAGCCAGAATCTGTTGTTTTGGAATTTTTTGATAAAAGCTGTTCATTCTCACTAGAAGTTGGTGATACCTCACTGTGATTTTGATTTTCTTTCTTTCTTCTTCTTTTTTTTTTTTTGTAGAGACAGAGTCTCACTTTATCGCCCTGGGTAGAGTGCCGTGGCATCACACTGCTCACAGCAACCTCCAGCTCTTGGGCTTAAGCGAGTCTCTTGCCTCAGCCTCCCGAGTAGCTGGGACTACAGGCGCCTGCCACAGCACCCGGCTATTTTTTTGTTTTTGCAGTTCGGCCAAGGCCGGGCTTGAACCCACCACCTTCGGTATATGGGGCCGGCGCCCTACTCGCTGAGCCACAGGAGCCGCCCTGATTTTCTTTCTTTCTGTCTTTTTTTTTTTTTTTTTTGTAGAGACAGAGTCTCATTTTATCACCCTCGGTAGAGTGCTGTGACGTCACAGCTCACAGCAACCTCCAACTCCTGGGCTTAGGCAATTCTCTTGCCTCAGCCTCCTGAGTAGCTGGGACTGCAGGCGACCACTACAACGCCCAGCTATTTTTCTGTTTTGGAGTTTGGCCAAGGCCAGGTTTGAACCCACTGCCTTCGGTATATGGGGCCGGCACCCTTCTTGATGAGCCACAGGCGCCACCCGATTTTGATTTTCATTTCCCTAAAGATTAGAGATGTTGAACATTTTTCATATGTTTATTAGCTATTAGTCTTATCTTCTTTTGAAAAGCTTCTGTTCCTGTCTTTTGCCCACTTTTTCATGTTTTTTTTTTTTTTTTTTTCAGTTTCTGGCTGGGGCTGGGTTTGAACCCTCCACCTCCCGGCATATGGGGCCAGTGCTCTACTCCTTTGAGCTATAGGCTCCGGCCATTGTTTGGTTTTTTTCTTGCTGATTTGCTCAAGGTTTTTTTTTTTTTTTTGAGACAGAGCTTCAAGCTATTGCCCTGGGTAAAGTGCCATGGAATCACAACATCCAACTCCTGAGCTCAAGTGATTCTCCTGCCTCCACCTCCCAAGCAGCTGGGACGACAGGTTCCCACCACAACACCCAGCTATTTTTTTGGTTGCAGCCATCATTGTTGTTTGGTGGGTCTGGGTTGGATTCGAACCTGCCAGCTCAGGTGTGTACCTGGCGCCTTAGCCTCTTGAGCCACAGGTGCCAAGCCATTTTCTTTCTTTCTTTCTTTTTTTAGAGACAGAGGCTCACTCTATGGCCCTGGGTAGAGTGCTGTGGTGTCATACAGCTCACAGCAACTTCCTGCTCTTGGGCTTAGGCGATCCTCATGCTTCAGCCTCCCGAGTAGCTGGGACTACAGGCACCCGCCATAACGCCCGGCTATTTTTTGTTTTATAGTTCAGGCGGGGCTGGGGCCGGGTTTGAACAAGCCACCCACGGTATATGGGGCCAGCGCCCTACTCGCTGAGCCACAGGCGCTGCCCTGCTTGAATTCTTTATAGATTCTTTATAGCCCTTTACTGGATGTATAGCATGCAAATATTTTCTTCCATTCTGTGGGTTGCCTATTCTCTGTCATTTCCTTGGCTGTGCAAAAACATTTTAATTTAATCAGGTCCCATTTATTAATTTTTGTTGTTGCTCTGATTGCCTTTGGGGTCTTCTTCATAAATTATTTTCCGAGGCTGATGTCTCCAAGAGTTTTTCCAATGTTATCTTCTAGGATTCACATAGTTTCATGCCTTAGGTATATGTCAGTTATCCATTATGATTTAATTTTTATGAGTGACTGTCTAGTTTCCCCAGCACCATTTATTGAATAGGGATTCTTTCCCCCAGTGTATGTTATTGTCTGCTTTGTCATAGATCAGATGGCAATATGAGGATGGTTTTATATCTGGGTTTTCTGTTTTGATCCATTAGTTCATGTCTCAGTTCTGTGCTGGTACCATGCTGTTTTGGTTACTATAGCCTTGTAGTAAAGCTTGATGTTTGGTAAAGTGATGCCTCCCAATTTGTCATTTTTCTTATGGTTGCTTTGCTATTTGAGGTCTGTTTTGGTTCCCTACAAAGTGTAGAATTATTTTTTCTAGGTCTGCAAGAAATGATCTTGGTTTTTTTTTTTTTTTT
>CAUYON010106447.1:0-15316 GCA_963573935.1 Arctocebus calabarensis | reverse complement strand
CTGGGCGTTGTGGCGGGCACCTGTAGTCCCAGCTACTTGGGAGGCGGAGGCAAGAGACTCGCTTGAGCCCAGGAATTGGAGGTTGCTGTGAACTGTAATGCCACAGCACTCTATCTAGGGTGACAGCTTAAGGCTCTGTCTCAAAAGAAACAAAAAAAAAAAAAAGAAGAAGAAGAAAAGGAGAATAATGACAGTCAAAGCATAAAATCTAAACCAAAGCTAAACCTAAAAATCTAAACCTAGCTTTGGAAGAATGTTGCATATTCAATTGTTTAAAGGTATTTTTAAATTCCTGCTCAATTATATACCCCACGACTTGTTGTGCAATGTCCAATGCAGGTAAGAGGTCAGGAGGAGACACCAGCCCCAGTGTGAGATGAGGAACTGAGCACCTATGGCTGCCCTGGAGTAAAGGAAGATGACAGGAAATGATGGCTCAGCAGGACCGGAGAGGCTGCTCAGTCAGCTGCTGACCACACGCTCTCTGATTTCCTTGTTGTAGGTTAAATGTTGTCTCCCCAAAATTGAAGTCCTACCCCTAGTGAACCTCAACATGAAACCTTATTTTGGAAAGAGGGCCTTTACAGAGGTAATTCAGTTAAAATAGAGTCATTAGTGTGGGCCCCACCCTGATGTGACTGGTGTCCTTATAAAAAAGGAGGCATTAGGGGCCAGGTGTGGTGTCTCATGTCCGTAATCCCAGCACCCTAGGGAGCCAAGGCAGGTGCATTGCTTGACCTCAGGAGTTCGAGACCAACCTGAGCAAAGTGAGACCTCTGTCTCTACTAAACCTAAAAAAACTACTGGCAGGTGCAGTAGCTCACATCTATAATACTAGCACTCTGGGAGGCCAACATGGATAGATCGCCTGAGCTAATGAGTTCGAGATCAGGCTGAGCCAGAGTGACCTCGTCTCTAAAAATAGCTGGGCATTGTGGCGGGTACCTGTAGTCCCAGCTACTTGGGAGGCTGAGGCAAGAAAATCGCTTGACCCCAAGAGTGTGAGGTTGCCATGAACTATAGTGTCACAGCACTCTAATGGGGGTGACAAAGTGAGACTCTGTCTCCAAAAATAAAATAAAATAGCCACAACAGCTATAGTCGAGACTGTTTATGAGCTATTTACGAGACTAAGACAAGAGGATCGTTTGAGCCCAAGAGTTCAAAGTTGCTATGAGCTATGATGCCATGGGTGACAGAGTGAGACTCTGTCTCAAAAAAAGGGAGGAAGGGGTGGAATTGGGACAGGGACTTGCACTCAGGGAGAACATCATATAAAGACAGAGGCAGAGGTCATGATGATGCTTCTACAAACCAAGGAACACCAAAGATTGCCAGCAAACCCTCAGAAGCTGAGAGAGGCATGGAACAGGTTCTTCTCACACCCTAAGAAAAAACCAACTCTGCTGCTACTTTGATCTTGGACTGCGGTCAGCAGAACCGTGAGAAGATACATTAAACTGCCCGGTTTATGGTCATTTTAATACAGCCACCCCCCAAACTAATGCACCTCCCATCAGCCTCCCAACCTGACCACTATCTCTCCAGCCACCACACACCTCACACCCCAAGCATGACCGCCCAGCCACATGGGTCTTCTTGGAGTTCCCCAAATGTGCTGTGTTCCTTCACTCTGCTCCTACCACCTGGAACACTGTGGCTGTACACAGAAATGTCATGGTCGCCTCTGTGCCGATAAAGAAAAGATTAAGGTAAGGATTCTTTTGTAAATAATGTCAGGACAAGAAAGTCTAATCTCGGCTCAGAGCCTGTGGCTCAACGGGCTAAGGCACCAGCCACGTACACCTGAGCTGGCAGGTTCGAATCCAGCCTGGGCCCTCCAAACAACAATGACGGCTGCAACCAAAAAAAAAAAAAAAAAAAAAAAAGAAAGAAAGTTAAATCTCTACCTCACATCTTACACTAAAATAAAGTCAAGATGAATTAAAGATTTAAATGCAAAACAGAAGCAATTTTTTTTAAAGGACAAAGAAAATAGTTTAGGCTCGGGTGCCTTAGCGCAACTGTTAGGGCGCCAGCCACATACATCGGAGCTGCAGGTTCGAATCCAGCCCAGGCCTGCCAAACAACAATGACAATTACAAAATAAAAAAAAAAAAAGCTGAGCATTGTGCCAGGCACACTCCAGCTACTTGGGAGTGTGAGGCAAGAGAATCACTTAAGGTTGCTGTGAGCTGTGACGTCATGGCACTCTACCAAGGGTGATATAGTGAGACTCTGTCTCAAAAAAAAAAAAAAAAGATAGAAAGAAAGAAAATAGTTTATAGCCTGTGAGAGAGGCAGTTATACAAACCAGACTCCACTATGGGGCAGAAAGGGCTCCACTAGCAGAAGCGGGAGGTTTCAGGAGGGCATCTTTGTCAGGCCTGGGTGCTCGGAGAGCTGCCCAGGAGAAGTGACTTCTAAGCTGAGGACTGAAGGACAAGTAGAAGGCCAGGAGGGCTGATGGGAAGGGAAGAGGAAAGGGCGTGCGGATGAGACAAACTGGAAGAAATGGAAGCACTTGTCTTGAAGCTCTCTGTGTGAACACTAACTAATCCCAGGGGATTAGAATATCCTGGCTTTGGAGAAGGAGTGTCAAATGGGGCATGTGCTTAGAGTTGGAGTCTACACTGCCCTTTGGGGAATGGACTGAGATCTCTGTGGGGCCCAAGGGGTTGCTGCTCCCCTAGGACTAGTGCAGCCTTACTCTATGCACTGGCACCAACTTTGACAAGTGCATATGAAAACTCGCCTGGCCCACCTGAGAAGAGCCACTCAGAGTCCAGGGTTGGATCCTGCACTAAAATACATTTAGAAACACTGTCCATTCTCTTTTGATGGAATGGCTTGTGAGAAAGTTGCTTTGCAGGTCACCCCACTGTGGTCCAGGAACTCTTTGAAGTGTCACTAACCAGGGTGGAGGATCTGTCAGGCTGTAGCCAGGTCAAAGGAAAGGGATCCAACAAAGGGCTGAAGAACAGGAAATAAATTCGACCATTCTCTGCTTTTCAGTCTAGAGTGAAGCTGATCGTACACTATGGGTGCTACATTTCATGATCTGTGACAACTGAAACATTTCCCCTATACAAAGTCTAATGCTTCTGTCCTGTTTACCCTAATAAATTATCCTACATAATAAAAATACAGTTCTTTTCGATTCAAGTGATAACTTATGTTAACTTTATATATTTCCTGTTCCAAGAATCAGGCAAATTGAATCAAAGTACTTTATAATAACCATGGAATATTTCATAGCATGATTACTTTAAAATCCACCTAAAGTAAGAAGGTATGCATTTTGCCATGAAATCCTCTAAAACCAGAGAAAATGTAGTAACAAAATGCCATGGTAATGTAAAGAGGAAAAAATAGTATATTCCAAGTCCCCTTCAACAGCAAGTGAGGTTGAACACCGGTACGAATAAGAGACTTTATTGTAGGTTCATTTGTCATAAATAATTGTGAGGTAAACACTTGGCTTTGGAAACATAGTCTGTTGCTAGAGTTGACAATGACAATTTTTTTTAATCATGTATTTTTAAAACACCTGTTTCCAGTCTCCCGTCTACTTTTTTCGGACATCTGACAGGATAAATTGGAAGAAGCTGATCAAATAATATCTCCCGTAACAAACTCAAAGAATTTTTATAGTCATGTATTTTCTGACTTACAACCATATTTTATTTATGGCCCATGTCAAAAAAATGCCTTGGGGTTTTTGCTCCTCAAATCTATAGCAGTTTATTTGGCCCAAATCGTGCCTGTATTTTACAGCGAGATCCACAGCAACAAAGCAAGAAATCAGGGAAATCAGTATTTGATATCAACAGTTCAACATTGTCTTCCACGGGGACAATCCAGAGGCGATTGCAGAAAGGGTCTCGGTGAACTTGTAATAGCTGCAAATCACTGCGATCTGAATTAGAATAGTCTCCTCTTCAATAATACATTACAGACTCAGTACATTTAGGTGCCCTCAAGGCTTCTCAGTAGGAACCAAAATTATTCCAGCCCAAACCTCATTTTTCTTATCATACAGTTTCCATCAATACATTTATGATCTCTTTAAAGCACACAATAGAGGGCACACTACGCGTCCTGCCCACATTCATCCACAAGTGCTCAGATAGATACAGAAGCCAATACATTCCAAATGACCAAGTAAAAGAGCTAACTAGAATTCTTCTCCAGGGGGTGAATGCATGGTTGCTCACATTCAAGAGCTGTCCTAATAGAAACTAGGTGGAAAACCAGACAAAAGCAAACTAGCAGAGGTCAGCGACAAAGGTCAGAGAGATGAAGGGGCTGCCACAGGAGACCAACCACGACCCGTACATTAGCTGAGAATGAGTCCCAAAAGGCCATCGGGGTCCCTGTGTTCCAGGAAGTTTCTATAGGAGGATTCACCAATAAAAAACAATAAAACACGAATAGAAATTCAGCATGCCCCTTCAGACCCAGGTAAAGGACAACAAAGGCACTCTGAAATGTCAGTGCTCGTCACTGGGTGTCCCGCAGGGGACCTAGCCAGACCCTGTGCTCCCATCCTGTCCAGCACACACAGGCCTCATCCTCATTCCCCCTGAGACGAATGATTCACACACAGCAGGAATAAATCAAATTTGCCCTTCAGCAAGATGACAAATTACTGGATCCCAGGATTATAAAAATAATGGCTAAGGGGGATGGAGTACCAACAGGATGCCAGGCTCTGTGCTGAATGTTGTCTACATCTTGTCTCGACCAAACAAGGAGAATACTATTGCTGCCCAGCCCATTTTACCAATAAGAAGCTGAAGTTTAGTGATTCAGACACTGGCAAACGTCTGCCTAATTCACAATCAGTTTCCCCCCTCTTTGTCACACAATCCAAAGTGGTGGCTCCTCAGGAAACTTATTTGTGCCACCTGATTCTGTCAGAGGAACCATTCGAAAGCCCAAATTGAGTGAGGAGGAAGGAGGATCGGTGTGCTCCCACCTAATGGGCACAGATACGTGGCACACCTCCTGGGTGCAGGACACGACGACAACAGGGGCCTTACCTAACAAAACAAACATTGTGACCTGGTCATCTGTACCCTCAAGTTAAGCTGAAATTAAACAAAAAGCCAAAAGCTCAAATAGGAACTGAGAGCAAGAGAGATGGAGAATGGAGGGTTGGTCGCTGAGCGATAGCGGCCGAGACTGAAAAGAAGAGCCAGGAGTTCTGGCCGCTGACATCCAGAGAGCCCTTGGCACTCATGAGAGATCTTCCAGCAAGCTCCCCTTTTCCAAAGCTAGATTTCAGTGACTCTGATGGCCAGAGATAAAAGGGAGCACCACCCACTGCAGGAACTGAGAGGGCACTCCTGCCTCCAGGAGGACCTCACTCACCTCCTCCAGTCTGGGCACTTCTTTTTGCAGGAGCCAAAAATGAGCCCCAGAACTGGGCTTGCTCTGTCAAGTTCCCTCGCCCCTGTCCTCCCATCATTCCCACTCTGCTGTCCACCCTCTACCTGGTGACCATCAGATCCTCTGTCTCCACTACACCAGCCACTGCAAGAAGCCCAGGACGCCAGAGCATCTGTCCATGCCCTTCTCTGACCCCACTGCCCTTCTCTCCTCACCTGAAGCTTTTGAAATCCTTTCATTGCAGCAGTGAGGTCACACAGCCAGTCTCCAGAAAAGTCACCTCTCTTCCGGCCACCTGTGGGCACCTCTCCTTCACCTCTTGCTCTAACTGAAACCTGGGGACACTGCTTCACTTGCAGCCCTTTCAAGCCCTGGATGCATTCTCCCTCATACCCCATAAACCACCAGACAGAGATGGGACAGCTTCCTGCGTGCCTCACTGCCCTTTCTAAGCCCCCACCCCTGGGCTAAGTGTCTGATGTCACTGTGCTCTTCCCACCTCCCGAGCCCTTGCCCAGTATCAATCCCCTCATTCTTCTAAGATGTTTGCTCTTGGCCCACTGCCACTTCCTCCCACAGCACTCTGGGGCACAGCACATCATCAAATGTGTTGGTGATTTTAATATCTACATGGATGATCTTTCCAGGTCCTTAAGATTTGTTTTCCACCCTACCTCAGCCCTTCCTTCCTATGGTCACAGCCCCAGTAATAGCATCCCTCCATAACATTGATTTCCAGCATTCCAACTCATGTATCCGATTGCCTTTAATATCCCCCCTTCCCTAACAGGCATCTCAAACTTACCACGTCCAAAATCAAACTCCTGATCTTTCCCCAAAGCCTGCTCCAGCTGCTGTCTTCCCATCTCAATTAAAGGACAGCCCCATCCTTCTACACGTGTGGACAAAAAACTCCACATCTAGTCTGTCAAGAAATTCTGTTGGAGGGCGGCGCCCGTGGCTCAGTGGGTAGGCCTCATATACCAACGGTGGTGGGTTCAAACCTGACCCTGGCCAAACTGCAACAAAAAAATAGCCAGGCGCTGTGGTAGGCACCTGTGGTCTCAGCTACTCAGGAGTTGGAGGCTGAGGCAAGAGAATCACCTAGGCCCAGGAGGTGGAGGTTGCTGTGAGCTGTGTGATGCCATGGCACTCTACCGAGGGTAATAAAGTGAGACTGTCTCTTCAAAAAAAAAAGAAAGAAAGAAAAGAAATTCTGTTGGATCTACCTTCAAAATCTATCCAGAATCTAAGCACAACTCACCACAACCACCCTGGAGCGAGCCCCCGGTAATAATCTCTCACTTGGGTTATTACAGTTGTCTTCTACCTGGTCACAGCTTCTACTCTGGTCCACTATCCCCAGGCCTAGTCTCTTCTCAACACAGTGTCCAGAGTGGGCCATTTAAAACATAAGTCAGGGCCAAGCACCATGGCTTCCTTCCGTAATCCCAGTACTCTGGCAGGCTGAGGCAGGTGGATCACTTGAGCTCAGGAGTTTGAGACCAGCCTGCACAAGAGTGAGACCTGATCTCTAATGAAAATAGAAAAACTAGCCAGGTGTTGTAGCAGGTGCCTGTAGTCCCAGCTACTCAGGAGCCTGAGGCAAGAGGATTGCTCAAGCCCAAGAGTTTGAGGTTGCTGTGAGCTATGATGTCACAGCACTCTACCCAGAGTGACAGAGTAAGACTCTGCCTCAAAAAATAAAATAAAATAAAGCACAAGTCAGCTTACATCCCTCTTTCCTCAAATGCCCTCCAATGGCTTCCTATCCCATTAAAAGTAAAAGCTAAGGTCTTATGATAACTGAGACCCTAGATTTGCTGGGTCCCCCTACACCCCTTCATTGATCCTGCTTCAGTCTTTCTGGCCTCCTTGCTAGTCCCTCAACATGGTGGACAAACTTCTGCCTCGGGGTCTTGTTCTTTTTCTCACCTTCACCTGAAATGTTCTTTCTTCGAGATGCACACTGCCTTCCTCCAAGCCCTTACTCAAGTATCACCTTCTCATTGATTCCCTGACCACCCTACTTAAAATTACAGCCCTTCCACATCCCCTCCCTTCCCAGTCCCCCTTCCTTGCTTTGTTTTTCATCCTGATGCTTACTGTCACCTTAATACTATACGCTTTTGCTTCTTTTTTGAGTGTCTGCCTCCACCTGCTGGAATGACAACTACACTGGGGTGTGGATTTTTATCTGTTCTGTTCACTGCCATTCCACAATACATAGAACAGTGTCTGACACACAGTGTGTGACAGAGTCTCAGTCTGTCACCCAGCTAGAGGGCTGTGGCATCACAGCTCACAACAACCTCAAACTCTTCGGCTTGAGTGATCCTCTTTCTTAGCCTCCCAAGTAGCTGGGTCTGCAAGCACCCACCACAACACCCAGCTAGTTTTTCTATTTTTAGTAGATATAGGGTCTCACTTTTGCCCAGGCTGGTCTCAAACTCCTGAATTCAAGCAATCCACCCACCTCAGCCTCCCAGAGTGTTAGGATTACAGGTGCGAGCACCACCAAGCTCCATAAGGATTTTTTAATTAATGAGTAAATAAATGAGAACGCATAGGTGTAGGCAGATGCCCAGAGTCTCAGATGCCAACATAAGCAGCAGAACCAGCACTCAAGCACATGTGTCCAGGCCCAAACTGCGCTCTCCAGGACTGCACTTCCCTGCCTCACATAATCAATGCTTGGGAAAGCATACAAGACTAGACACACTTAGAAATGTGACATCTTTGAAGTGAATTTGTTATGCTCTTATTGGAAAGATAAAAATGAGTCAGCGTGAAATTATTTAAACTATAACAACCTTTGTAAAAAGGCAGACAGGAAATACATCATGGTTTGCAGTCCATTTTTCTTTATCAACGACTCGACTGTGCTGTTGTAGCACAAAAGCAGCCACAGATAACCCGTAAACAAATAGGCATGCGTTGTGTAAAACTGTATTTACACAAACAGGTGACTGACTGGGTTTGGCCACCGGGTCATATTTCACTGACCCCTGGTTTAAATCTATAATAATGTGATTAGACTGAATGTCTACATGTGTTCCAAATCTTAGTTGTCAATTTTGCTTTTGCTTAGTTCTGAGTTCAAATTCCAGCATGGCCATGGTCTAGCCATGACACTGGGCAAATTACCCAACCTCTGTGAAATTCAGGTTAAGCGCCCATCTGTCAAAAGGGATAAATAACCCTGACTTGGCAGGGCTGTTATTAGGCCTAAATAGGATAGTGAGTGTAAACAGTAGCCACTGCATTGTACATAGCAGTTGCTCAGCGGTGAAAGTTACTATGTAGTTGCTAAGAATCTCCACTAGAGTGTATATCCCCTGGGGTCAAGGGTTCTCTCTTTTTCCATTTTGAGGTCCCCTTAACACCTAGTTCTGGCCTGGAAATATCAGTACTAAGCATTTTGTGAAAGGACTTATCATTTTACACAGTGCCTGGTAAACTTTTGAACTTACAAAGTAAAACAGGTTTTGTTTTGTTTGTTTTGTTTTTTTAACCAAATTCTAGAAGCATTTAAACATGAGGCTTAAGGACACTGTGGCTGTGAGAATAAAGCCAGCATGGTCTCATCCTTTTCTATCCTCAGGTCCTGGTAGAGGCTGCAGCTTGTCTCCTGCATTTCCATTCCAACCTTCCAGGAGCCTAGCTGCACTCTGGAGGCTGGCCAGCAAGATTGCATTTTCCTGACCTCCTTAGAACTCCTGCTCTGCCTGGGACCCAGCTGCTATCAAGCACACACACCACATGAAACTTTCAAAGCCCCAGTTTGGTGGCTTTCCTGCTGGCAGAGCACAGGGGTCTCTTTTGCTGGCTCTGACGCAGGCTGAGGCTGAGTGGTCCCGCAGCTGAGGCAGAGGTCTACTGGCTCCCCAGCAGAGGAGGAAGCACCCTTGGTGAGCTAATTCTGCAGGATTGCTCTGGAAAGGGCTAGTCTCTCTTCCCCTACCCCAACCAACAAAATGCATTAAATCCATGTGTACTAAAACCAACCAGTGTTTGCTGCCACTTGGGACTGAACCCAACTGACACAACTCCCTGGCCAATTCAGATCATCAAATCTCTTTCACAGTGTAGAAGAAACTTAAGATATGACCTCAGACTGGTTCTATTGAATAAGAAGAGAAAGGCTTGTCCTTTCCCACCAAGTGGAGTGTGGAAGGATAGAGGTTTAAACAACTTTAAGGAGAAGTAGGCAGTGAGACCCATGCTTCCTACCCACCCTCTCCAGAGCAGCGTGTAGAGGGAGAGGGCACAGTGGACAGGTTACAGCCCACCTGCCTCGGGGAGCTTAGCATGGGGAACAGCTGCACCTGGGGACTCCTGTGTTAATGCAGGACAATTGCAGAGCCAGCTCTCCTATGGTCCTGAGTTTTTTGGAACTTTTCATATACCAGTGCAATATGGTGAAATGCAATTAACAGACTGGAAAACCATATTGAAAAGAAAATCCTCGGGTGGTGCCTGTGGCTCAGTGGGTGGGGCGCCGGCCCCTTATACCAAAGGTGGCGGGTTCGAACCCAGCCCCGGCCAAATTGCAACAAAAAAGCCAGGCGTTGTGGTGGGTGCCTGTAGTCCCAGCAACTCAGGGGTCTGAGGCAAGAGAATCACCTCATAGCAACCTCCAACTGTGAGCTGTGATGCCACTCTACCGAGGGCGATAAAATGAGACTCTATCTCTAGAAACAAGAAAAAGAAGGGAAGGAAGGAAGGAAGGAAGGAAGGAAGGAAGGAAGGAAGGAAGGAAGGAAGGAAGGAAGGAAGGAAGGAAGGAAGGAAGGAAGGGAGGGAAGGAAGGAAAACAGAAAAGAAAAAGCTCACTTACCATTACTGACTCTCACAACATTTCTCTTCTGACACCAAATGCATAGGGAGTTTTCTCACACCAACCAATTCACCAACTCTCCAGATGGCCAACTGGTTGTCCCGTAATTCAATTATAGCCCTACCCGGAATTAGTGCAAATGCCCCAGATAAAGAGCTCAGTCCCAAAAGACTGCCCCCCATTTCAGGCAGCACTCACACGCAATGGGTCCCCATTCTGTCCAACTTGGCTACTAATTGGGGTTCCCATGACCCCTGCTTCATGTTCAATAATTTGCTATTACAGTTCACAGAACTCAGGGAAACACTTAACATTTATTGGCTTATGGCACAGCTCCTGTGTCTCAACGGGCTAAGGTGCCAGCCACGTACACCTGAGCTGGCGGGTTCGAATCCAGCGGGGCCCACCAAACAACAATGATGGCTGCAACCAAAAAATGGCCGGGCATTGTGGTGGGTGCCTGTAGTCCCAGCTACTTGGGAGGCAGAGGCAGGAGACTCGCTTGAGCCCAGGAATGGGAGGTTGCTGTGAGCTGTGATGCCACAGCACTCTATCCAGGGTGACAGCTTGAGGCACTGTCTCAAAAAAAAAAAAATTATTGGCTTATTATCAATGATATGATTCAGGGTAGAGATGAACAGCCAGATGAGAAGGTTCAGAGTGAAGGCTAGAAGGGTCCCCAGTACAGGAGTTTCTGCTCTGTGTATTTGGGGTATGCCACCTCACTGGCATATGGATATGTCCACCAACCTGAAAACTTTCTGAACTTCGTACTTGAGAAATTTGGATTCAGGTCTCATCGCAGCCATAACAGATTATTAATTCCCTTGCCAGCCCCTCTCCCCTCTCAGAGGATGGAGGGTGAAACTGAAAGCTCCACGCGCCTAACCAATGATTGGTCTTTCTGGTGAGCAGCCCTATCCAAGAGGCCACTAAGCATCACCTCGTTAGAATAAAAGACACCCAGAAAATTCCACCTCATTAGAATAAAAGTCACCCAGAAAATTCCAAAGGACTAGGAGCTCTATATGAGGAACTGGGGTCAAATACTGCTCCTAGTATCTCTTTCTTGCAAGAGATTATATAGGCCTATAACCCTAGTACTCCGGAAGACAGGTGGATTGCCTGAGCTCACAGGTTCAAGACTAGCCTGAGCCAGAGCAAGACCCTACCTCTAAAAAAAAAAAAAACAGCTAGGCGTCGTGGCAGGTGCCTGTAGTCCCAGCTACTTGGGAGGCTGAGGCAACAGATTCGCTTCACCCCCAAGAGTTTCAGGTTGCTGTGAGCTGTGATGCCATGGCACTCTACCAAGGGTGACAAAGTGAGACTCTGTTTCAAAAAAATAAAGAGAGATAATATAGCGTTTTATGAGTTCTGCGTCAGGATATTCCACAAATATTAAGGCAACATAATTTCTATATTTAAAAATGGACTCCAGATAGTGTGTTTGTGAACAAACTTTTAGTTGTTCAAAGAAAAAGTTCTAAAATTGTGAGCAGTTATTACCTCCCAGAGAAATGGTAAGAGAGGACAGGAGATGGAACCTTCACTTTTTTTGTTATAATTATAGTTCAATATCATGTGAATTTTAAAAGCAGAACATAGACTTCCTTTGTAACTTAAAAAAATTGGGGTTTTGCCTTATCCTCTTCCCATTTGTGAAACAGCCAGGTGTGGACAGCTGCTATCAAGATTTGTGACACTGTGATCTGGTCCAGGCACTTTATACTGAAATGTAAATACATTAATATTCTAAAAGTTCCCCTCTGTCGTTTCTGAGAAAAAGTAAGTTGGTGACTTCAGAACATTAAGTGAGCCTGTACCCCAGACCAGTGGTTCTCGAACTTGAGCAAATAACAGGGTCATGTGGAGGGCGCATTGCAACACGGACTACTACCCCGCAACTCTGGAGTTCCTGTTTCAGTCCATCTGGGCGCAGGCCCAAGGACATGCATTTCTAGTAAGTTCCCAGGGGTACAGCTGCTGCTGCTGGGTGGACCACACTTGAAGACCTGCTGCTCTACCCCTTGCTACTCAACCTGTGTTCCCAGGACCAGCAGCATCACCATCGCCCAGGAGCTTTTTAGAAGCAGGGTCTGGGCAAGCAGAGCCTGCACCCTAACCAGCTTCCTGTGCCTCCCACTCATGCGACAGTCAGGAGTCCCAGAGCCTTGAGCCCAGCACTTGGAGATGCCTCCCCTGAGCTCAGAGGCTTCCCTGCTCTCCTGCTCAAGTCCTGGCCTGTCGTACTGAGAGACAGGACAGAGGCCTCTCAGTGCTCAGGCCTGGGGGTAGGGGTGACCCTGACCATGACAAGGGAGGCCTCAACCACTGGGTGGCGTGGAGCATGGGAACACTTTCCCTCCTTAGCACATCTCCACAGAATGCGAGGAGCTCAGCAGGGCCCCTGAGCTGTGTCCTCCTTACCCCTTATCAAGGAAGAGGCTGTGTCCATTCTGGATGGAGCCCCCAGTAGCACCAAGCTAGAGATCCCTTAGCTGAGGTTCCCCACCTCTGTAAGGCCCTCTCAGAAATGTGTAGCCTGCAAAACTCTTGCTCAAGCAGAATAAAACCCAGCCAAACTGAAGGCCCTTTGGATATTTTAGAGACAAAAGAGGCATGATTTCCGCCAATTAATTTTATTTTAGAGCCCATGAGATCAGATGTATGAAGCAGGCCACATGCCCTAAACCTAGTTACAGTGCCTGACAGTTGTCAAGTTTTCTATATCCAGATCAAACACCATTTGATGAGGTCACCCAGCCTGCTCCAAAACATACCTGTTTCTTGTGGTCCAGTAAGACTCAAAGAAAAGTAAGTGCTTCCCTCTCACCCGCTACCAGACTTGCCTCCATGCCTCCTTCTGCTTCAGGGGTCACCTAGCACATAAGACCCCAAGCCATGCTGCAGGATGTGGCCACATAGGAACGTTAGCTCTCTCCCTAGAAGAAAAACCAGGAGAGGAAAATGGAAATTACAAACAAAAAAACAAGCAAAAATTATTTCCACTACATAAGTAGGTTTTTCTCTATGTATTGACAAGGATGTGCTCCTCCACAGCTCATTTGAAAAGACCAATGCCATCCCACAGAGACACAGTGGTGTCAACTGGTCTCCAAAACACAGTGCGTAGAACTGGAAGGCTTGCTGAATGTTTGAACAAAAATCAACATTAAAAATTAAGACAAATGAAATAAAATAATGATTCACAGGTGAGTATACAGGTATAATTCTTCCATACCTGTACACTGCCCATTGCACTTCAAAAGAAAATCCTAACCCTTATGAACACTACCTCTTGCTGAGTATTTACAATGGACCAGGCACTGTGCTGACAATTTTCTTTTCATTTCTTTTTTTTTTTTTGAGATGAGTCTCACCATGTCGCCCTGGGTAGAGTGCTGTGGCGTCACAGCTCACAGCAACCCCAAACTCTTGGACTTAAATGGTTTTCTTGCCTCAATCTCCCAAGTAGCTGAGACTACAGGCAGCTACAATGTGCAGCTTTTTTTTTTTACATATACTTTGTGTTAATTAGGTTTCCACTTTTTGCCTTCACAGAATTTAAAAGGCTTAAAATTCAATAACGATAACAATGTCTAAGATAAGGACTAGAAACAAAAACTATGTAAAGAATGAACGAAGATAAATACATTCAGAAAAGAAAACAGACAATTACCACATCGAAATATCAAGCAATATTAGCAATAATCATGCCAAGAAAGCAATGTATACCTTGTCAAATAAGACATTATAGAGCACTTTGACTCTGAGGCTCAGCATGAAGTCCTCAGTTAACTTCTTATTTTTTTTCCCCAAAGTCTCAAAAAATAGACAACTAATACCATACAAATAAAAGTAAAGGAGAGTGTCAAAAAACAGATCATGCCAAATCCTTTAGACAATAGAAAAAGAAGAAATATTTTTCAAAATCATTCTGCTTGATATAGATACACCTGATATTGAAATTGAAGAAAATACATTGTTATAAACGGAAATTACAAGCATGTTTCACTTATAAGTGAGGCTGCAGTATCCCAAACAACATATCACCAAATTGAATTAAAAATTAATGTTCAAGTAATGCAGCTATTTTTTTGTTGGAGTTATCTTTGTTGTTTAGCAGGCCGGGGCACGGTTCAAACCATCAGACCTGGTGTATGTGGCCAGCACCCTAACCACTGAGCTATGGGCACTGAGCCTGTGCTAACAATTTTCAGGATCGCCTTGTTCATTTCACAACAATCCTGTGGTGGGTATTATTCTCTTTTTTTATACAAATGGGAAAACTGAAGCTCAGAGATGTTAATTAACTTGTATAAGATTACATAGCTAGTAATCTGGGTAGGCTGATTAATCACTTATCTACACCATCTTCCCATCTTTTGGCCTAATGGGACAACCCTCTTGAGGGAGAAACAGAAAATACAGTGCAAGGATGGAGATCCAAATGCCTCAGAAAATATTGGAGGGGCCACGTTGCTTATGTGTAAAGGTAACAATCACCACACATACTTGTGGTGTGGTATATATTGAAGCATGTTAAGGAGGTCCATATGGCTCATGTGTTATTTTGGTTAATAGGGAGGCAGTCATTCCATCTCTGCAAGTGGAAACAAAGGCCCAAACCAGTTCATTATGGCCGCCGGCTGCAGAAACAATTCATTTGGTCATGACCCAAGTGTTAGTGCTGACTGCTGTGACATGTGAAGGGGCTCCAGGTCATCAGCCCAGATTGACAGCATAAGGAGACTTTCTGTTTCTCAATCCTGCTATCTATGAGATTCATTCTTCATTGCCAGAATGACAGATTGCCTTGTGTCATATTAAGGAAAAAACACATGAGTGCACACACACACAAATAGGTAATGCCTCAAAGAAGCCCAGCTTCATGTGAAAAGCATAAGGTAATATAAATTAAGCAACTCTGTTTTTTATTTAATTTTTTTTATTTTTACATATACATGTGTTAATTAGGTTTCCACTTTTTGCCTTCACAGAATTTAAAAGGCTTAAAATTTAATAACAATAACAATGTTTAAGATAAAGACTAGAAACAAAAACCATGTAAAGAATGAACAA
>CAUYON010106445.1:0-73573 GCA_963573935.1 Arctocebus calabarensis | reverse complement strand
CCTGCACTCCTGCCCAAGTTCTCCCAAGGCAGTTCAACCGAGTGCCAAGTCCAAAAGAAACCCAAACGGCTCACAGGCAAGGCCTTTCCAGCCTGCAGTCCCACTGTTGCCCCACCCACAGCCGCCGACAGGATCAGACCGAGGAAACAGACACAACCACTTGCCCAATCTCCGCTGCTTTAGCGTTCCTTAGGGTGTCCAGAAGCCTCACGCTGTCTCCCTGTGTCCCCAAAGGGAAGTTTCTGGGCAGATCCTGCCTGTCAGAGATGCCTGAAGTCCTCTCTCCCCAGTCTCACCATGCCCAGCCGCAAGGAAGCTGTTACTCGGCCGCCATCTTGCTCCACCCTCCCTGTGTGTTGATTTACAGCTTTATTTGTAATTCCTTTCTCCCTAAAATGTATGAAACCAAACTGTAACCCAGGCAGTGAAAACCGCTTGCTCAAGGCTTGTTGGGCATGGCTCTGGGACATGGTCCTCATTCTTGGCTCAAAATAAACCTCTTTAAATTATTTTATAGAGTTTGGGTTCTTTTCCTTGACAGGAGAGTGGAAGAAGCTGCCCCAAATCATCTTTCCCACTAAGAAAGAAAGATATGGTGGGCTGAAGGAGGGGCCGTGTGCCTTGAGGCAGGTTGTGGTATAACCAAGAAGGGACTTTGTGCGTTGGTGGTGGGCTGTAGTGGTGGTGGTGGTGAGAAGATGGTTGAGTCTTCAGGAAGTCTGCTTGGGGTAGGGGTGGGGAACTTCAGATTCTCATCTATTGGCTTTGCAGAAAATCCCCATTTCTGAGGAAGAACACAAAAGGTCAAGTAGTTAAGGGAGATGATTATTTAGGGACCATTGGAATTTGTTTAGTGAGGGGCTACTTATATTTCCACTGTGAATGGTCCAAAAATTTTTTCAATAAATGGATTATCTTTGGTTTAACTGTGAACTAACAGTTTGATACATTTCAGAATAGGCAGTCTTTGCCTGTCTATGTTCTGATCTGGAGGCAAAAGTAGGAAACCTTGCTCCCATAAAACACTGCCTTGTGAAGATTTTTTTATTTTTATGTCAATATTTTGTGAATTTTGTCAACATTAGATTATATTTTTTTCCTTAAAAAAAGGTTTTTAATTGAAAGGTGCAAGCCATGGCCAGGTTTATTGAAAGGGAAGGGTGACCTTCCTGCAAAGGTGGCATCTGTACCCAAGGGCAGCCCTTTTATATGAGGCTGTAGTGAGTGGGCAAATTCCACTGCTTGCCTAGATTTGGCTCTAACTTCTGTGGGTGGGGTTAATCAGATCCTTTGTGTCTTTTCCTTAGGAGAGGGGGAGGAGAAGGGAAAGGGTTCACATGAGCCTGTGTTACCACCACCCACCCTCCAACATTAATGGAAAATAGGGAATTGCTTGATGTTTTAGTATATAAAATCTTCCTCCATGCCACCATGAACTCTGTATTATACAATGGTAGACTTCCCATTTTCAAATTATTCTTAGCCTTTTATTTTTAGAATTCTGTTAGTGCCTTTCACAGTAAATGTTTGTTGAATTGAACTGAACTTGCTGAGTAGATGAGTTGTTTTGCTTTGCTGAAAAGCATTTTTTTGTTACAAGTATAAAAGAATAACTTGTGGTTATTGCTGTGTATACTTACTTGATTCATTCATGTTTGATATTTTCAACATATTTTTCTGTGTCTACTTGGATGTGTAAATTAAATTCTAAATCATTTGGCAGCTGTGAGTTGGTAAGGGGAGGTCTGTCAATTAAGTTTGCCAATAAATCCTACGAAAAGTACTACATACCTCTTTGCTGAATTACTGTGGTCACCTTTGAAGTACTCCCCTAGAGAATTTATGCACCAGTGACTGCCAATGCCTAATCTACCCTTTAAAGCAATTTTGGAACTCTTTCTCTGGAATGGCCATCAGAGCTGTCATCATATTGCCCTTGATGTCTTTAATGCCATTAAAATGTCTTCCTTTCAATATTTCCTTTAAATTCTGGTAAAGAATAGGAATGCTCTACACATGGCAGAATCAAGGCACAAACTTGATCTTTTAACTTCAAACCTGCTGATCTTACAAAGTTTGACAATTAAGTTCATGAAGCTGCCACTGTGTGCTTACGCTGGCAACATCACAAAAACAACTCAGTAAGGTTTCATAACCTACTGTATCAGTGATTCAGAGCTGTGTTCAAGTCCACGTGTGGCAGTGTCTTGCTGAATGGGGTTCGTTATTGTTGTTGAGTGTTTATGAGTGCCATTGCAAGAATGTTGGAGCTTGAATTAAAGCAAGGAACAAACATTTGTAGATTTCTTGTTAAACCTGTCAAGAATAGAAGTGAAAGAGTATATTATAAAATGCTGGAAGAAAATAACTGCCAACCTTGACATTTTTACTCACCTATACTTTAATGTAATAATAAAGATGAAGTGACCTTTTTGAACAAATGAAAACTGAATTTGCTACCATAACACATGGACATTTAGTTAAAGTCCTTGGTACATAGTAAATGCTTGATTTACAGATGGATGATATATCTTACTCACCATGGCAAACAGTGGAATTGACTTCAGAATTTTTCAAAGACAAGCTGGAATCTCATCAGGACTCCTATTGTGATTAGTTTTATTGCAAAGATAAGCGATAGTCACGTCCCTAGAATGCGATTTGGAATGGTTCAATTTCTTTCTTGTGTCTACTTATAGGCTGCTTCCTATTTACGAAGATCCTAAATGCTAATGTTGATTTATATTTGAATCAAAAATTTCTACTCAAAATGTTCTTAGATTTTCATATCTATTAATTAGAAGACAGTTCTAAATTTGTTTCTGAGAACCTATTCTAATCTTCAGGAAATGTTATAGACATATTAATAATAAAAAAATAGAATGTGATGCTTTTAAATGGCCAAACACATTGCAAACCAGAAGCTATTCTTTGTCCCTTAGGGCCCTAACTTTAAAAAGTACAGTGGGACCTCTGTAAGTTAACCACCCAAGGGACTGTAACAAAGTGGTCAACAAATAGAGGTGGTCAACATACGGAACTAGGCCTACTGTGCTGATAGGTACATGTGGTGCATGTCTGGTCTGTGGAAATTAGGTCAACCTAAGGAGGTGCTCAATGTAGGGAGGTGGTGAACTATGGAGGTGTTTTCGTGCTTTGGGTATTTTGGTTTTTAAACTTTTTAGATGCTCTGTGAGAGGGTGAGTACTCTGAGCATATATTTCTATCTTTTTTAGAATTAGTTTGTTTGGAACAATTTTGTTGTAGACTTAAGTCTCATATACCTATAGCCTTGCTCTAGTATGTATTGACTTTGGGAGATTTTTTGGAGAACCTACCAGATTCTACAATGTACTAACAATTGAACTACAATGTATTAAACAAGTTTAACAAAGTGCCTGTGCTCAGGAAGCTTACCTTCTACTGGGGATAAGCAGAAACGAAACACACAAACAAGTTTTAAAATGATGAGATATATCTAGAGGTGACTAGATAGTGACGTGGGAGGCATTGAGAGACTGGAATAATGAAAAGAAGCCACCCGGACAAAAGCTTCATGAGCTGAAGGAACAGAAGTTGCAAAGGCTATAAGGCTCACGTGAATGAGCTTGCTGTACATTCCTGTGGTACTGTAAGTGCTGAGAGGGCGTATTAACTTGATGGCTTAATGTGAGCTGACATGTTTTATGGAAATTAATTTTTGTTTTATGGTGATGTAAAGATCACACCAGATTATCATAGTTTGAAATTCCTATCTTTTGCTGACTTGGGCATTACAAGTTACCCTAATTTTTATCTTGTTCTATATTTGGCTGGTGGAACTCAAACTCAAATGGAAAACATGCAGTCTAGATGTTTGATTTGTTGGCTAGCTTGTGTTCTTTTCTTTTTAGACAGTTTTTATGATCCCATTGTAGTATGAAACATTAAAATATTTGGTAAATTAGTTGAATTATAAATCTAGGTTTTCATGTAGATAAACAATAATGACAAAGAATTATAGTGTCTTAGATATGGAGGAGACTTTAAGGGAGTATCCAAAATTCCAAATTATGTTGTATAATTTAAGCATTTAGTCTGTTTTCTTTGAAATAAATTTTATCCTGTAAATATATAATTATATATAGATTTTCTACATGAATAAGAAACTTTTAAAATTGCATGGAATGGGCTTGATACCTGTAGCACAGTGGTTACATAGCCAGCCACATACACTGAGGTTGGCGGGTTCGAACCCAGCCCAGGCCAACTGAAACAACAATGACAACTGCAACAAAAAATAGCCGGGTGTTATGGCAGGCACCTGTAGTCTCAGCTACTTGGGAGGCTGAGGCAAGAGAATTGCTTAAACTCACAAGTTGGAGGTTGCTATGAACTGTGATGCTACAGCACTCTACCAAGGCTGACATGGTGAGACTCTATTTCCAAAAAAGGAAGAGTGGCTCGACGCCTATGGCTCAAGCCGCTAAGGTGTCAGCTTCATACACCAGAGCTGGCAGGTTCCAATCCACCCCAGGCCTGCCAAACAACAATGACAAGTACAACCAAAAAATAGCTGGGTGTTGTGGCGGGTGCCTGTAGCTACTTGGGAGGCTGAGGCAAGAGAATCGCTTGAGCCAGAAGTCGTAGGTTGCCGTGAGCAGTGATGCCATGGCACTGTACCCAGGGTGACAGCTTGAGGCTCTATCTCAAAAAAAAAAAAAAAAAAAGTAAGCACATTTCTTAATTTGTATTCATTAAGCACTTTACTTAACTTTTATAGATTTCTAATATTTGTTCTAGGTTTTCAGCCTCCCAGACTGAAGCGTCTCAAGATTAGAATCATCTGATTCATCTTCCTGGCCCTATTGAGCCATACAGTAATAATCTCTCAAAATTATTTGTTGAGTATGAGTGAATGTATGAACATTTTTCATGCCATTATTTTTTGAGTAATTACTCATGTTCATTATACTTAAAAATATTGGCATAATATTGATTGCATTTTTTGAAGGGGAGCATCAATGTGAAGAACACTCATCTCAACCAAGAATCAGAAAATAGATCTAAATTTCATCTGTGCCATTTATTCAGAGTGTCCTTAAATAAATTATGCAACCTGACACTTCATTTTCTTATTTATGAATACAGTGAAAGGGTTGCATTGATCATTGTTTACATTCCTCTGTGCCCTAAAACTCTTATCCTTCGCTATTTACAAGAACCCAGAAAGATGGCCTTTTATGTTAGATTTGACTATAAATCTAATCATTTTGGACAGTAGTGCTTAAACTATTTCATTAGGGAAAACCCTGGAAAAGGTTCGGTTGTGGTTTACACAAGCTGAATATATGATATGATTAGTTGTTCACTTTTTGTCTTTGTTGGCTGTACTCTTTACCTATTTAGTTTTTGACTTAGTATTGGGATTATTTTAGGCAAACAAATGATAATATTTGCAAGAATGGATTTAGGAAGTATGGTAAAATGTCTGGATCTTGATGGTCTCTAAGTAAAAGGAGATTGTGGGGGGTAGTCTATAATAAAGGAAAAACAAATGTTAAAACTTAATTTTTCAGAGTAGGGACAGGTGCTAGATAGGTGCTTCTTTCTTTCATATTAAGTGTAACATTCTCTTTTATAGCATGTTACCATATTGTTTAGGAAGTTTCCCAAGGTCAAAATAAAATCAATTTACTAACATATTAAAGCTTAGCATTTTAATAGCTTAGCAATTTTAATAGCTTCATTTGACCACATAAACCAGCGGTTCTCAACCTGTAGGTCGTGACCCACAAGAACTGTGTATTGAAGGTCAGCAGCATTATGAAGGTACAATTGGGGAAGATTATTTGCATGACAATACTATAGATGCTCTTTTTTCTTCTTAGTGTGCAAAATGAATTCTGGCTACCCTGTAGGTGTACTTCAGGCTTGGGGATCTGGCAAGCCTGTTGTACTATCTGCCTTATTTTCTTTAAAATTTATGTTAGAAAAGTCCTCACAAGTGTTTATTGCCTTGTCTCTTCTCAGTGCTTCTAGACTAGGGAGGGAGAGCTAGCGAGGCTTCTTACAGATAAAGTAGATAATGTTTTTTTGACTTGCCTTTCTGTTACCATCTAAAAAAAAAATCTCTTTTACAGTATCTATTATATAAGAAGGAGGAATGGTGCCACAGACTGTATTCTAGTTCAAGATGGGATCTTCATTTGATTTAGCTAAAATTTACCCTATTTATTGATGCCATTTTTAATAGTAGGTAACCATTCCTTGTTGCTTAGGAATCTCTCCATCCTTGTTCTCTGCAGCACCAAGGTAAGTTTTAGAAATTTCTGCCATCACTTTTGTAGAGTTATGACCATGATGCAGAGGTCAAAATTATAATAAGATATTTCTCTTAATGTCCTGCTGAGTCAGTTACTTTGGTGTTATAGCCAGTGGAGTCTGAATGGGTTATTGAAGGCCCTTTTCTTGACCAGGAAGAATAGGGAGCCCATTAATACTCATTGCGAATTTTCTTTTGTAATTGCATGATAAATGATCTGAAATAAGTAGAGCCTATACAAGAAATCTATCCTGGAGGTGCTGTTTTCTAGTAATAGTAATTCAGAAAGGATTTATAGTGGTTGCTTTAATATTATAAAATCTTTAAGAGTTTCTTTTTTTCTTTTGAGACAGCATCATTCTGTTACCCACTGTAGAGTGCTGTAACATCATAGCTCAGAGCAACTTCAAACTCTTGGGTTCAAGCGATCCTCTCACCTCAGCCTCCCAAGTAGCTGCCAGTACAGGTGTCCACCACAATGCCCAGCTATTTTTTAAAGACAAAGTCTCACTCTAGCTTAGGCTGGTGTCGAATTTATAAGCTCAGGCAATCCACCCACCTGAGCCTCCCAGAGTGCTGGGATTATAGGCATGAACCCAACCCTAACGTTTTATTTTATTTTAAAAGAAAAAAAAAATTGCTTTTCTCTTCCTTCCCCGTGTGTCTCTCTTTTCTCTTCCTTCCCCCGCGTGTCTCGTGTCTCTCTCTCTCTCTCTCTCTCTCTCCCTCCCTCCCTCTCTTCTCTCTTTCTCCTCTCTTCCCCCATTTCTCTTTCTCTCTCTCCTCCTCCTTAATGTTGCTCTGCAGCTTCCCCACTAATAAAGACCTTTCATACCAAAAAAAAAAAAAAAATTGCGTACATAGCTATGATTCAATAAAAAAAAAAAAAGTTCAAAAAAAAAAAGAATAAATACACGTATTGACTACCCCACCCCAAAAAAAATTGCAATTAGAAAGTTTTCTTTAGTTCACATACAGTTAAGTTATCAGTTGGACAAAGAATTTACCCTACTGAAGGAGATAAATTTCGGTGAAGATTCAGTAAGGTCAGTATTTTGGAGGTTAATCCAATTAATCTTTCAGAACTTAGGTAACATGAGACTTAAATTCAGGCCAAATAGAGATATGGTTAGAAAGAATCCAGATTTATACTCTTTCTAAGCAACCTAAGCTTTGTAGTTGAAAAAAATCTTTCTTGAAAGATTGAAACAGTACTCGCTTCGGCAGCACATATACTAAAATTGGAACGATACAGAGAAGATTAGCATAGCCCTGTGCAAGGATGGCAGGCAAATTTGTGAAGCGTTCCATATTTTTGCACAAGAATATGGGGGAAAGGGCAAGGGAGGGGAGGGGAGGGGGGAAGATAGGTGGAGGGAGGGCGATTGGTGGGATCACACCTACGGTGCATCTTAGAAGGGTGCTGGTGAAACTTACTAAATGTAGAATACCAATGTCTTCATATAGTGATTAAGAAAATGCCATGAAGGCTATGTTTAACAGTTCGAGGAAAATATTTTAGATTGTATATGAAGTCAGCACATTGTGCCCCATGACTGCAGTAATGTACACAATTATGATTTAATAAAATTAAAAAAAAAAAGAAAAATTGAAACAAAAAATAGAAACATATGCGGTAAATAGTAACTATTTGGTATAAAACTACAACTCCTTTTTTCTGTGTACATACATATGTATCTAGATATAGATAAAAGTGGACTCATTCCCATAGCTTATCCGGCATATTCCAATTACAGTAGAACCTCTGTGAGTTGACCACCCAAGGAACTATAACAAATTGGTCAACATATGGAGATGGTCAACATAAGGAAGTAGGCCTGCTGTACTATACGTGTATGTGGTGCCTGCCCGGTCTGTGAAAATTAGATCAGTTTAAGGAGGTGGTCAACTGTGGAGGTCCCCCTGTGCATGCAAAGGACTATAGTGTGAAATATGAGGACTGACCTTTGATGACTTATTTTATCAACATTGATTTTTGAAAAACACAGGCTAGAAATGTTGGTGTACATATGCAAGTATATGACTATGTTGATAAGCAAAACTTGATAAGGAAAGAGGAGTTGAAATTGAAAATCATAACTTAATGTGGATTATGTACTATTCTAATAATAGGACCACATTTTGGAAATTCCAATTTGTTCATAATGTGTACCCATGGAGTTTTGCAGAGTTGTGGCAGAGTATGTGGCAGCCACTTTTCTTAGCAGAAGACTAACGAAATACTTATTAAACTCTGATAACACACACACACACAAAAAAAAAACTGATAACACCTTAATTTTGAGTTATCAACACCCAATTACTAATTCTTACTAACTTACATGTTTGTTATTGGTAGGTTGCCTTCAGCTTCGGATGGTTGAAACTGACTTAAACACAAAGGAATTTGCTTGGCTAATATGATTTTGAGACCAGAAACTTCAGAGGCAAGAGGACTGGGCTCTATTTTGACTCTGTTCTTCTGTGTGTTGCTTTGACCTTGGGTTCTTTCTCTCACAGTTGCAAGGTAACTTGGCAGGAGCAGCTGGGGAATTACACTTCCTTGCTCATGTTCAGAGAAAGGAGAGTAACAACCATTTAATGCTCACTATGAAAATTGAAAATAACTGTCACAGAAAAGTCTAGGCACTCTGTCCCTGATTTCATTGGTCAGAATTAATTGGCACCCTCAGTGAGTTGGGCGCCGGCCCCATATTCCTGGGGTGGCTGGTTTAAACCCGGCCCGTGCCAAACTGCAACGAAAAAATAGCTGGGCGTTGTGGCGGGTGCCTGTATGTAGTCCCAGCTACTGGAGAAAGAAATCGCCTAAGCCCAGGAGTTGGAGGTTACTGTGAGCTGTGTAATGCCATGGCACTATACCAAGGGTGATAAAGTGAGACTCTGTCTCTAAAAAAAAAAAAAAGAATTAATCTTGAGCAGGTCATTAGCTAGGGGGATGGAATTAATCATTCAGGCTCTTCCTTTGAGCTCAGGTTGGTTTCTAAATGTCTGCTCTTCAAATGGGGAGAGTTGGAATAGAGGCAACACATATTGCTAGTATATACTTCTCTGTCAAATATCTCAGTCAACAGAATCAGCATTAATGGCACAAAGACAATACTTGGACAGTCATTGGTATAGTGAGAAGTGGGCTGAGGATGGACCCTAGGGAAGACTGACATGTAACAAACAGAGCTCAAGAGGGGGCCTGTGACTCGGGTTCCGTTTCATGCCGCATTGCTGCTTTGATGTCCAACAAGACAATCATGTAGACTCTAGGATTCATTTCTTCTTTTATTTCTTTTTCCAAAAGACTAAAGTAAATACTGGGGGCGGCGCCTGTGGCTCAGAGGAGTAGGGCACAGGCCCCATGTACCAAAGGTGTATGTTCAAACCCAGCCCCAGCCAAAAAAACAAAAATAAAACTGTAAAGTAAATGCTGGAAATATATTACACTTAGAAATTGAAATTTGAATTTAATCTTTAAGTAAAAGTGTTTGTTGAAAATTTAAGTTCCTTGTACCTACAATACAAGCATTTTCTAATTTAAGAAAAAAAAAAGCAAGCAGAAGAAAATAAGTTAAATGTATTTAAAATTTTTTTTTCATTTCCTGCCTTGTGTATAGTCAAAACTCTGACCTTTGTGTAAATTTCATCATATTTCTTATCAAACAGATGATAAAATAATCCTGAAAATAAGTAAATAAACACTTACCTTTGAATTTCCAGGGGATTTTTTTATTTTTTAAATTTTTTTTTGTAAATTGTGGCTCATCTTCAGTTAAAATATAATTTAAAAAGTATTATTTTGGGTATAATACTGAAGGCATTTAGAAATTCATTTTTAATTATAAGATTCAAAAAACTATTCAGTTTTTTTGAATTCATTTTAATAATGTATGGCATGTTTGATTTACCCAGTGTCTCTTCGCCATTAAATCTCTCTGTATATCTCTGGTCAATTTAATATTATTGGTTTAGCTGTTTCTTTGAAGTGCTGCCCATTAGAAATATGGAAAGAAAAGAAATATGGAAGGAGTTGTGAATATATTGAAGTTAAAGGAAAACTGAAAGGTGTATTTTGTAGTACATGAGGGCGGTGGTATCTTATCAGTTTATATGTTATTTTTTTAAAAAATTCTTAAACGTAGTAAGAAATGTTACAGTTTATAACCCAAACTTCATACTCATCCTTACATGTATAATATCTTAGAAAGAAATCATTATTTTCTTACAATGGAAAATATGGTTAATTAGATTTATGATCATGTGAAGATGTGGGTGACTGGAAATGGATTGTGACTGGTAATGCATCATGAACGGTAGTGGATTTAGTGTCCTATGTACAAGAACCCTTCTTTCTTTGAGTAATCATGAAAAGACATCTGATATTTTCTTGGTGCTTGACATGTAGAAGAATGAACCACTGCTCATCTCTGGATATCTTAGTGAGATACTAGCCAGCAGACTCAATTCAGGAGATCACTAAGTTTAACATTTTATTTTGCTGTTAGCCCTCACTTAGTTCCAAGGAGTGAGATAAAACATTACCTTTTTTGGCTTGGCGCCCATAGCTCAGTAGTTAGGGCACCAGCCATATGCACTGGGACTGGTGACTGGCCTGTTAAACAACAATGACAACAACAACAAAAAATAGCCAGGCGTTGTGGGGGGCATGTGTAGTCCCAGCTACTTGGGAGTCTGAGGCAAGAGAATTACTTAAGCCCAAGAGTTTGAGGTTGCTGTGAGCTGTGATGCTACAGCACTCTGCCGAGGGTGACAGCTTGAGATTCTGTCTAAAAAAAAAAAATTAAAATTGCATTTTTCATTTCATAGTTCAGTCTCCTCTGAAGTTTGACACTATAAATCAGTGTCAAACGGAATCTTCTAGAGAATTTGTTAAAACCCAGATGGCTGGATCCTCTACCATGAGAGTTTCTGATTCAGTAGGTGTGAAGTTAGCTCTGAGAATTTGCATTTCTAGTGAGACCTCAGGTGATACTTACATTGACTCAAATACTGCCCTTTAAGAACCAATACTGTAGGGCAGCGCCTGTGGCTCCACAGAGTAGGGTGCCAGTCCCATATGCCGAAGGTGGCAGGTTCAAACCCGGCCCCGGCCAAAAACTGCAAAAAAAAAAATTCAATACTGTAAAAACACTTAACTTTTATTAAAACCAAGGAACAGTCCTATTAAATGTATTGAAGAAAAAGATTCATACTTTTTACTCCTATTTAGATTAGACTTTATTTTCTTTATCTCTCTGGATGTTATTTATTACATTAAGTGACCCACAGGGAACATTCACTTAAAAGTTTATATTTATTTAATGAGGGAATAGTTACTGTTTGGTGATTAGCATCTTGTAACTTCTTACAGACAAATTAGTTACTGTTAATAGACTAAAAGCCACTTTGGAATAGCAGAAAATACTTTTGCTTGATTTTGCTTAAGATTTCAAGTAAAGATAGGTTTTTTGTTTTGTATTTTTTCTTAAGATACTATAATTGTTGTTTCACTCATTGAGGATTGAAACTTTTTAAATCAATTGAGGCCATTACAACCTCTTTGCCATTGCCAGCTGTGCATGTTGCTATGGAAACTTAGTAGGCACCAGCAGAATTGCTGTTTGTAAGGACCACACCTGGCTTATTTGCATCTAATTTAAGTTGGGGGACATTTCAAAAGCATAAAAGGACTCAAGATGTACCAATGAGCAGTCAAAAAGAACTTGTAACCACTATATTGGAAGAGTGGATTTACAGTTCCTAATCTGGAGGATTTGTTCAAGTTTAAATTTATTTTGTATATTTATTTTTCCCAGTGTCTTGCTATCCCATTTCCTTAAGGTGCTTTTTGTTGTTTTGTTGTAGGTACAGCCTCCTAAAATTTAAATGTTTTCTTTTCATCCTCTTAAAGAACATAAAGTATGTACAGCTTAGAATTTTTCAGGAGAAAAAGAATTCAGTTTCTTCCTTTTCAGTTTTATTATGCAATAAAATATCTTGGCAAGTTTTTGACCACTATTAGAGGATTATGGCAGAAGTTTATGTTGATCTCTATTTTCAAATAGTATGACTTGCTGTGATCCACTTTTGTCACAAAAACAACTCCCTTATTAAAGAAGGCAGTTTGAAGTGTTTATGCATTTGATTTTGTTTGCACCATTGTTGCTTCAGATTTATAGGGTCATCACTGAATATATAGAAAAGTTACATGGGCTTGTTGTGTATTAAGTATGTTATATGAAACAGCTTTCGTTAGTTATACTGCTTGATCAGGCGTAGAAATTTATACCAGTTATACTAATTAGTTATACTAATTCAGTCATTTAGTATAGGTATATGGCAAATGAGAGAGCATATCTTTTTTTTTTTTTTTTTTTTTTTTTTTAGAGGAAGGGTCTTATTTTATAGCCCGCGGGAGAGTGCTATGGCGTCACACAGCTCACAGCAACCTCCAATTCCTGGGCTTAGGCGATTCTCTTGCCTCAGCCTCCCAAGTAGCTGGGACTACAGGCGCCCGCCATAATGCCCAGCTATTTTTCTGTTTTGCAATTCGTCTGAGGCCAGATTTGAACCCGCCACCTTTGGTATATGGGTCCGGTGTCCTACTCGATGAACCACAGGCACAGCCCGAGAGAGCAAATCTTAATCCCCATTTGTTGGTTGAGGCTGTTTGAACTCTTTGTTGATCAGGATTCTGAGGCCTCATGGTGGTCAACCAGTGATGGTGAATTTCCATACTTTGGAGTGTCAAGTGTTTCTTTCTTCTTTTCTAAATTTAAAATGTAATTGTGTATCTTCTTTTATTTTTCTATTTTTTTTTTTTTAACAACCCGAGTCCTTTATTTATTTATTTATTTATTTATTTTTAAGCAGCTTTTGGCTGGGGCTGGGTTTGAACCCACCACCTCTGGTATATGGGGTCGGCACCCTACTCCTTTGAGCCACAGGCGCTGCCCTATTTTTTTTTTTTTTTTAAAGATAGAGTCTTACTCTGTTGCCCTGGATAGAATGCCATGGAATCATAGCTCATAGCAACTTAACTGGGCTTTAGCAATCTTCTTACCTCAGCCTCCTGAGTAGCTGGGACTATAGGCACATGAAATGATGCCTGGCTAAGTTTTCTATTTTTAGTAGAGATGGGGTCTTGCTGTTGCTCATGCCGGACTTGAACTCCTGAGCTCAGGCAGTCCACCCACCTTGGCCTACCAGAGTGCTGGGATTATAGGCATGAGCCATAGGGCCCAGACTGTATCTTCTTTTAGAATACTTGACAACAATAGCAACCTGTATCTATCTATTCTACATATGTATGTATGTGTGTGTGTTATGTATGTATGTATAAATAAAGCCAATTGAAGTAGACACTTATAAATTTGGGGGAGGTTAATGTTGGATTTGGCCAGTTTTTTTTTTTTTTTTTAGTGAAATGTACTCTTTAAAGAAAATCTAATTAGAGTGTTTTGTCCAGCTTTCATGAAAGAATATCACCTAACAATACATGTTCAAAGAACTTTGTCTTATTCACCTCCATGTCCTTTAGTAAGGACTGGTGCTAATTATCTCTATTTGGGAGGTGAGGAAAGAGGTACAGGAGAGGTTGCTCCATAAGGCAGATAAACACACCTTCATGGGTCCTGTGGTATTCCCCACTGTGTAAAATTGTACCCGCTTAAAGTGTTAGGTCATTTTATACAGTTTACTCAGTTTTGCCTTTTTCTCTTTTTGTATTCATAGACTGGAAAAGTAAGAAGAGCTTTCCTGCCTTTTAAATTACCAAACTACTCTCAGTTTTCAATGAATCAGTTCAAAGAAAGAATGCAGTCTTTCTATACGTGGTAAATATTTTCTGCTAAATAAAGCTATTAATTTAGTAGCCTCTGGTAAATCCAGGTGTTATGATGATTGCCTTTAATTTTGTGGAATGGCTATTAAAATGACTTATCACATATGTTATTTTTTTTATTTTTAATTCTGAGATTTGTTTGATATTTGTTGATAATGATGCTTGAGATGCCTGTGAGATAGCCAGCAATGGAAGATAGTTTAGAATTGGCCTAGTACTTAGATTAGAATTTGGTCCTTTTTTTTAAAAGTTGCAAAATACAAATAGTATATATAATATATTTTTATATTGTCTTTACTCTGTGATAATGCAACATTAACAATAATCTATGTATGATAGTTTAAAGAAGCACTTTGTAAATAATTGTTTTATAAAACTAGTAATCAGAATATTATAAATCTATTTTTTAGCATTTTACAAATAACCTACATGAAGATTAGACATTAATCTTTAATGTCTAAAGATTAGACATTAATCTTTAATTTATGTGGATTTTAATCTATACTATTCATAGTGAGAAACAATGTACATTAGATTGCTGATACCTTTCTATTTTAGACACTCATGTTAGAATTTTAAAAAAAGGGAGATAACATTGACAGGTAATGTTTTTTAGTCAAATTCTTTCTAACTAGAGTTTTTTAAGATAATGTGAAATTTATTGGCCTCTGGAGTTATAGAAAGATTACAAAATTACTTACTTACCCTAAGTATTACTTGTAACTACTTATCATCCTCCAAGTAGAAGGAAAAAAGGTGGGACCCAGTGAGGGCAGCTAATATTTATTAAATTAACTCCTCTGCTAGGTATATCAAAGTCTGACAATTAAGTTTGTGGACTTATTAGAAAAAGTGCTCCATCTTCATGCTGAATATCACTGTGGTCACTTTCAAAGTACTCCTTGGGATGCTGTGCACCAATGCCAGCACCTAGTCTACCCTTCAAAGCAATTTTGGAACTTTTCTTCCTGGAATAGCCATCAAAGCTATCTTTGTGTTACCTTAATGTCCTGAATGTCATCAAAATGTCTTCTTCTTAATATCTCCTTTATCTTTGAGTAAAGGAAAAAGTCTTTGGGGGGCTAGATCAGGTGAGTAGAGAGGGTATCCCAATACAGTTATTTGTTAAATACTCCCTCATAGACTGTGCTGTGTGAGCTGGTGTGTTGTCGTTATGTAAGAGCCATGAGTTGAGTTATTGGCCATGGTTTTTCAGTTAAGATTTTTCTGTTTCTCTATCAATGTTTACTTGGTCTGCTATGTTTCTTGTAGTCAGCTAATGATTTTGATGCATAATTTGACAAATTTTTGCAAGGTTTTCCTCAGTTTTGCTTGTTACTGGCTGTCCTGACCTCTCTTTATCAGTGATGCTTTTTCTCCCCTTAGAAAACATTTAATTCATTTGTATACTGCCATTTTCTTCATGGCACTAGCTCCATAAACTTGGGCTGACATGTCCCTGATTTCACTTCTACTCTTGCCAGGTTTAACAAGAAATTTATGAATGTTTGTTGGTTGCTCTAATTTAAGCTCTGACCCTCTCACCATGGTACTCAAAAATACTCAGCAACAATAAAGAATGCCACTCAGCAAGACACTGCCACATGCCTACGTGAATACAGCTGCCAGACACTGACATACTAAGATTATGAAACCTTACTGAATTGTTTGTGTAGGGCTGCCAACATAAGTGCACATGTCAAGTTCATGAACTTAATATTCTTTCATTTTTAGTATGAATAGAAGTGTAGACGTACAGGAAATAGAGCAAAAAAGAAGAAACCATTGTTCAAAAAATTATTTCTCCCCTTTTGTTTGGATACTCACCTTGTTAATCTTCCATATTCTCTCTTCATCTGCTTTTGATTGTGTTTAGCGCATAACTTCCTGAGATTTCTGTGTAGTGTTTACCTGGCCACAGGAGTGTCTTTTATTTTTCTTCAAATTTTAAGTTTTCAGAAGAGAAAAATTTTGCTTTTAAAGAAATGCTATTTAAGGTTTAAAACATGAGGGAAAAAAAGAAACAGAAAACCAATTTGTATGTCAGACATGTTCGGTGGTCCTAACAATATTAAGATTTCTCTGTTCTTACCGTGTAGAGAGTATTTTCTACACCTTGTATTACTTTCTGTACCTTGTAAAGATTATTTTCTGGCCTATGGATTAAAGTTAGTTGAAAAGCAAATAAATACTCAAGAGCATCACTTAAAATTTTTTCTAATGTAGGGGAAATATCTTGATAGTAATATTTATTAAATATTAAGAGAGTATAATAATATTTTTATAATTCCTAGTTATTTTTAAAATGACATATTCTCATTTTAATTTTAAGGACAAGCTTGAGAAATAGTATAATTTAATCTCACTTTTCAAATGAAGAAATTAGACGTTATGTTAGTTTTCTAGAGATGCCATAACAGGGTACCACAAACTAAGCAGATTAACCAGTAGAAATTTATTGTCTTATAGTTCTGGAGGCTGAATATCCACCTAATAAAGTGGGGTTGGTTCTTGGTGAGGGCTGGGAGGGAGAATCAGTTGTAGGCCTCTCTTCTCGTCTTCCCTCTATACTGTGTCTGACTCTATGTTCAAATTTTTCCTTTTAATGTAGACAACAATCATTGGATTAGGACCAACCCTAGTGACCTCATCTTAACTTGGTCATTTGCAAAGGCTCCATTTCTTTTTTTTTTGAGACAGAGCCTCAAGCTGTCACCCTGGGTAGAGTGCTGTGGCATCACAGCTCACAGCAACTTTCAATTCCTGGGCTCAAGCGAGTCTCTTGCCTTCGCCTCCCAAGTAGCTGGGACTAACAGGCGCCCACCACAACGCCCGGCCATTTTTTGGTTGCAGCCGTCATTGTTGTTTGGTGGGCCCTGGGGCTGGATACGAACCCGCCAGCTCAGGTGTACATGGCTGGCGCCTTAGCCCGTTGAGCCACAGGCGCCGAGCCAAGGCTCCATTTCTTAATTAAGTCACATTCACAGGTACAAGGGGTTTGGACATTAACATTTTTTGAGGTGACACCAGTCAGTTCATAACAGATACTAAGCAGGAAAGTCAAGCAGCACAGTTCAGTGCCACTTTTGCAGTTATAAATGAACATGACAATATATCTGTAATATCACACTTAAGATGCATTTTGTGATACTCATATCTGGGGAGATTTTATTTAAAACTAAGTTTCTAAAATAGTTAATAAAGTTTTGGGTTATGGTCTCTTTTTCTTTCTTCAGATGATAAATATGTGATGACACAAACTATGGTAAGTTGTTCAAGACTCAGTGCTTAGATCTAAATTTATATCTGAACTTCTCTTAATAAAATGTAGATGTTTAAATGTGGACTCCTCCATAAGACCTTGAGACACCCATCAGGATACTGTTTAAATTGTTGCAGGTGCATTTTGACAGTAGATTATCTGTACATTTCATAATTCTATAAGAATTGTAGTTTTGCCAGTGTTAATATACATCTGTTCTTCTGATTAAGGGTTTCTGAGAGGGGTGGAGAAGGAAAAGTTACCTAGGGTAACAAAAAGGGCACTCTGGTAGTTTGTTGACCTATTTCTTTTTTTTTTTTTTTTTTTTTTAGAAAGAGACTCAAGCTGTCACCCTGGAGAGAGTGCCGTGGCATCACAGCTCACAGCAACCTCCAATTGCTGGGCTCAAGCCAGTCTCCTACCTCCGCCTCCCAAGTAGCTGGGACTACAGGTGCCCACCACAAAGCCTGGCCATTTTTTTGGTTGCAGCCATCATTGTTGTTTGGCGGCCCAGGCTGGATTTGAACCCGTTAGCTCAGGTGTACGTGCCTGGTGCCTTAGCCTGTTGAGCCACAGGCGTCAAGCCCAGAGTCTCACTTTCTTGCCCTTGGTAGAGTGCCATGGAGTCATAGCTCACAGCACCCTCAAACTCTTGGGCTCAAACGACTCTCTTGCCTCAGCCTCCCAAGGATATAGGTGCCTGCCACAATGCCGGGCTATTTTTAGAGATGAGATCTGGCTTTGGCTCAGGCTAGTCTCAAACCTGAGACTAGGCAGGCTAGGCACCTGCCTCGGCCTCCTAAGTGCTAGGATTACAGGTGTGAACCATTGTGCCTGGCCACTCATTGGTCAGTTTGAATCAAGGCGGACAAGTGGGCTCCAGCTTTTACAGAACCAGAGGCTTTTACAAAAGTGGAAGTTTCCAGGTTCCAGCAAGTTAAGCCTACAAATTTCTAATGAGAGAGGACATCTGGGAAGGGTAAAGTCTAGGAGAACAGAGATCTTCTCAAGCAGACCCCAAAAATACATCTGTGGGGTCCTCTCCATGGTGACTCAGCTCTTAGGGAATTTGTAGACTTAACTTCCTGAGACCTGGAATTTCCACTTCTGTGCAATCCTGTATTTCTGAGAAAGCTGGAGCAGCTTCTCCAGCTTGATTCAAACTGACCAATGAGAAAGGTAATTGTGGGTTGGAATTTTTTGGCTGGAGATAAAAAGGGAAAGACCAAGCCAGTGGGGAAGCATGGCCATTTTGAGATTTTTAGATTTGCCGTAGCTCTGCAGTCTGAATAAAGCCTTCTTCTCTTAAATGCAGAGTTTGGGTATTCGTTTTCTCCATTGGGCCTCCTTTTCCTCCAACACTAAGAGCTCAGTCATCACAGGGAGGACCTTGCAGGTGTATCCTTGGGGTTTCCTTGAGAAGACCTCTGTTCTCTTAGACCTTACCTTTTCTGGTTATCCTCTCTCAATACAATGAATCCCCCTGTTAAACATGCCCTCTCAAATATGCTGCTTTGGGATATTATTTTGAGCTAAAGGCGCTTGAGAAACAGCAGATGCAGGAAAGGCTCTCTCACTTCCCTTTCCTACCTAAAAGCAGCTCATAAAATTTCCAATGAGAAATATGCCTTTGCTGAACCAGTACGAGAAGAGCAGTTATGGGAGCTGACACTGGAATGGACTTTTACAAACTTACTAAAATAACATTTAACTTCCATTAGTCCACCTCTACTTCCTAGTTTCTGTCCCACAATTTACTGCCCATAGACCAAGCACCTTTGTTTTGTCACATCCCCACAATTCAACATTTTTTTGTGTAAAAGGCATATTGTAGTCCCTTGGTATCTGCAGGGTATTGATTTCAGTCCCTTCTTTCCCCAACAGACACCCAGATCTGAGGAAGTTGAAGTCCCTTCTATACGTAATAAAATGGCATAGTATAACCCATGTAACCCTAATTACAAATGCGACTTTGCCGTAGCACAACATATTCACCAGTGGGGAGACATTATTCTGCTTACCACAGTTTACAATTAGACAAGAGAGAAAATAGAGAATTTAGGCAAATAATGTATATATCTCTCTTAATTTTTGGTGAGACATCTCCCCAGTATCTTTGTGGATGGATAATTAGAGCAATTTTTCTAGTTAACAAAGGCAGAATGTGGTTCCATTGCAGGTATTTACCATGGCAAATCCAAGCTTCTTTGTGGAAAAACATTTATGTGTATGAAGCATTTTAAACAGATCTTTTGCACTACTCTATTTTCACACTGTGAAGGATGTGATGCAGTTATGAGATTTGAAGTTAGACAGACCTGAATTTATATTCTGATTCTAAATAAACTTGCCCCACCCAGGAAGGGTCAGACTTATGTCCCTCCCAGGAAATAGGAATGCCACCAATCCTGGCTCCCCTAACCCTTTAAATCCCTGTCTGCCATAGCCCACGTGTGGATTTCTCCCTAGTCAGGAATCTCAACCCACCTGCACTCCAGGTGGAATAAAAGCCACTTTAATTGCATGAATTGAATTTCCAGCTTCCTTTTGTCTCACATCTCGGAATGATTTTATCCTTGAGTCCGGAACCTTTCAGACTCCATTACTTATTACCCCTATGAATCTTGAGCAATTTATCTAACGTTTCTGAGCTTAATTTCCTTATCTGTAAATTAAGGATTAAAAATAGATAGCAGAAAAGGTTATTGAGAGAGTTGAATGCAATAATGTATGTGAAGCCATGAGCATAGGCTCTAAGTGTATTTTGAATTGGTTTTCCCTTTAGACTTTCTCCCAGGTGCTTGACTGTCCTTGGCCTAGGGCATATAATCCCAGAGCGTATAAATCTAGTGCTGGCTCTCGACATGAATTTGCTCCCTAAATCCTGAAATAGTAAACCAGAAGACACACTTGAAACCTGAAAGGTAAATATAGTACACAAGAAAGGGAACACTTTTTCATATAAAGTAATAGTGAATTCATTAACTAAACTAATTAATGCATAAACTCAATAATTAAATTGCGAGTAAATAAAGTTGCATTGCAAGCTGAATAAATTATAGAGAGTGACTGGAATATATTGGTAATGACAAAAGCATATTTGGTTACTAAAGAAGGGAATAATAGCTTGTGCTATGTGTCAGGAACAGTATGAAATACTTTATAAACATCTCATTTACTTCCAACAACTACCAGGTGTTACCTTCTTGTTACTGAATGAAAACCAAAGCTCTGGGAAGGCGCTTGACTTGCCTGCATTACAATAGTAATTGTCTAAACTGATGAAGTCTATGTTATTGTCAGTCTTTTTTTTTTTTAGAAAGAATCTCACTCTGTCACCTTGGGTAGAGCACCATGTGATCATCATAGCTCACAGCAACCTCAAACTCCTGGGTTCAAGAGATCCTCTTGCCTCAGCTTTCTAAGTAGTCGGGACTATAGGTGCCTGCCAGCATGCCTGGCTAGTTTTTTGTTTGTTTCTATATTTAGTAGAGAAGGGGGTCTCACTTTTTCTCAGGTTGGTCTTTTTTTTTTTTTTTTTCAGGTTAGTCTTGAACTCCGGAGCTCCAGCAATCCCCTCTTCTTGGCCTCCCATAGTACTAAGGTTATAGGTGTGAGCCACATTGCCAGGCCTGTTATTGTCAGTCTTATGCTGTGTTAAGCATGCAGGACTGTATCCATACCTTTGGAGGGCAGTTACATATGGAATATTGGGCAGAGCAAATCAATATGTTAATTTTAAGCTTCTGCTTTAAAGAAGGAAACTATGGTGGGTATTAGTGATAAGGGATAGTTTTTCTTTGAGAATGGGGCAAGAAACTAGGAAATTAATTCAGTCAACTAATATTTATTGGACATCTTTTATTTGTCAGGGATTATGAAATGCCCTTCTATATTTATCTTCCAGCCTACAGTTTTCTATAATGAAAATGGAGGAGCTTGGATAGTTTTAAAGTTCTTTTTTGCTTCAAATATCTAGGTGTCTATAGTACTCTTTTTTTAATTTTTATTAAATCATAGCTGTGTACATTAATGCAATCTCTACAAGTACTCTTTTTTTTTTTTTTTTGTAGAGATAGAGTCTCACTTTATCACCCTCGGTAGAGTGCTGTGGTGTCACACAGCTCACAGCAACCTCCAACTCATGGGCTTAGGCGATTCTCTTGCCTCAGCCTCCTGAGTGGCTGGGATTACAGGCATCCACCACAACACCCAGCTATTTTTATGTTTTGCAGTTCAGCCGAGGCTGGGTTTGAACCTGCCACCTTCAGTATATGGGGGCCGGCGCCTTACTTGATGAGCCACAGGAGCCGCCCTCTACAAGTACTCTTAATCCTCATTTCATTTTCACCCAACTAGACCTTAAAGTGGCATATAGAATTGTAGCAAGATAGGGGTGGATGTGTACGTAGGGTCACAACCACAGTTGGTGGTAGTTAGAATAAAGGCTTTCCTCTTTTCTCTACTTCGTCCTATCCATATTTGCATAAAAACATGGCCACGCATACTTACTTACTTGATTACTTGTTACTGGCAGATAGACACATTCCAATGAAGCTAACACCTCTGGGGTAAGTGCCATTTCTTCCTTCATAATTTACTGCACAAATCTGGGTTTAGTGCAGAATCTTGAAGAGTGCGTTTTCTTTCTTTCTTTCTTTTTTTTTTTTTGAGACAGAGTCCCATTATGTCGCCCTCAGTAGAGTGCCGCGGCATCACACAGCTCACAGCTACCTCCAACTCCTGGGTTTAGGCGAGTCTCCTGCCTCTGCCTCCCAAGTAGCTGGGACTACAGGCGCCCGCCACAACACCTGGCCGTTTTTTTGGTTGCAGCCGTCATTGTTGTTTGGCAGGCCCGGACTGGATTCGAACCCGCCAGCTCAGGTGTACATGGCTGGCACTTTAGCCCATCGAGCCACGGGCGCCGAGCCGAAGAATGCTTTTTCAATGTTCAGTTGATGTGAAAAATTGTATTAGCTTATCTTTTCCTGTATTTGTTTTAGTTACTGCCAAATAGTTGATTTCCTTTTAAATACTACTGATCTTTCCTTATTCAGGTTAAGTTTGCAGGAGGGCTTCGATTTTTACTTGCCAGGTTAAATGCATTTCCTTTTCACTTGTTTAGGCTAATGACCTTCAGTGTTATGCAGAGTAAAGACACTATCTAGCCTCCATTCAGAAGAACTATTTGGTTTGAAAAAGAAAGGACTTACTCTCTAGCACAATCATTACATGAAAATGAGAAAGTTTAGCAAAAATAAAAAAAAAAAGTCAGAGAATACAAATTGTTTTGCTGTTTAGGCTGAAAGCTAAAAGTCTTCAGGGCCTGTTCTTCAGCTGATTTAGTCTATGAAAATGATTTTTTTTGCTTATGAAGGTCTTCCTATAAGTTTGCTGTTGATACATTTCTCTTTTATGCTAATTTTTTGGCTACAAATTGCTTAGCCCTATGACCCTGAAATACTAGTCTGTTGATCCTGGGACACAAGTGTGTCAGGAGACATGCATTTGATAGTACTGTGAAATATAGGGTACATTCCTTTCATTATGAAAATTAAACTACTAGCCTATAATCAATATAGCATGCTTTGTGATATATTATTCTCAGGTTAAATTTATATTAGGCACTCAACAAAATTATTCATCACTGTCTTATCCTTTAACATAATCTCGTAGGAGCGAGTGACCCAGCAAGACACAAAGTTCTTTAGAGGAGTAATGTAACTGTATGCAGTGAACAGTGATTTTGTTCCACTTCCAAAGTTATGGGAAAACTTTCCTATGCAAAATGAAATGTGAAATGGTAATGTCCCCTTCGGTGTACAACTTCATAGTTTTTTTGGAAAAAATGAGCTCATACCTTGTGGTATTTGGGTTACTTATTCTTAGATTTTAGGCTTTCTTTAGACACTTAGTGATAATTCTATACATGCTTTTCAGTGGTGCTAGGAAGTTCAACTCAATTTCCATTTCAGCTCTATATCCATTTCTAAGCCTCTGTAAGAAAGCTTTAAACTATGGGCTTTCTTTAGATACTTAGTGATAATTCTCCCTTGGAATTCATGCATAATATTTCTTGGTCTGAATGTTGTATAATCTGAAAATTATCTATACATGCTTTTCATTGATGCTAGGAAAATTCAGTGCAATATCTAATTCAGCTTAATATCCATTTCTAAGCCTCTGCAAGAGAGCTTTAAACTTCCTGACATGCCAACAATCTAGATTTGAATTAAGCAACTAATGCTTTACCTAGTTGTTACCACTAGTTCGCCCTGCCAGAATTTTTTAATTCATCCTGGGCCAATACCTGTCATCCAAGGCCTGGCAACATACCTTTTCACCTCACCTTTTCACATTGCTTTTCCAGTCCTTTGGCTGCCCTCTGGTTTCTTCCTCCACATAACTTGTCTGACTGGTTTCTAGAAGCCTTTAAACCTGACAGAATTTTTTCTATAATTTAAAGCTAGCTACTGCAAATTAAGAGTCGGGGACCCAGACACTCCTCTCTCAATGTAAATCTAAATGGATCTAATTTATATACAAAGAGAACACTTCCATTTTTTTTTTCTCTAAAACCAAATCATGCATAGGACTTTCAAAGGAGAGAATGAAGAGAGGATTGACAGAGAAAACTACTGGCTACAACAGAGCTTAAGAAAGAGTATGACAGCAACAAAAAAAGCATTATTCCTAGTTAATCCACAGAAAGGTTAATGAGGGCAGTTATTTTTGTTTTGTGCACTGATGTAGTCCAAGTTAGAGGCTGGCACATAGTAGGTGCTCTATAAATATTTGGTAATGATCAAAAACGGAGAGAATATTTAAAAACTGATAAATTGATATCCTAAATACAATGTTCCTGAAGCAGCCCCATTGTTCTGCACCTCTTTATATTCCGGTCTTTTTTTTCCGTGTTTTTCTCATCCTAACTCATTACACGCATATTTAAATTTAGGAACGCGGCAGCACACAAAAATCCCTGAAATTACAGACGTATTAAAGGAAGATATTAAGGTTGCTGCTTTTAAAAATCGACGTCAACTCCTAAAGGGTTCACTGTTTCTGCAGCATTCTTTTCCTCCTTGGAGTTGGGGAGAGGATTTAATCAACATCTGTCTCCTTTCTATCTTCAAGTTTTTCTTTCCTTTCCCAGTCTGTCGTTTCTTCAGGGCAGTTGCTTTGCTCTTCCTCCCTCTCTGCCAGTTGGTCTCTTTGATCCTTTCTTTCTACTCCTCATTCTCAGAGGCTCCAGAAAATACCTTCTTTTCCCCCTTTTCACGTCACTTCCCTCCCTCTCCCATCTCCCCAACTCCTCTCCGAGAGGTGAGTTCCCCACTAGAGGCCAGCACTTTCTTAGTTTCGTTCCTCCAACCGCCAAGCAGAACTCGGAGAGCAAGAAGGGGGTAAAAAAAGCGGAGAAAGAGAGAGCGAGAGAGGAAAAAAACCCCGGGGCCAGGAGCGCTGAGGCCCGGGAGCAGCGTCGCCATGGCAACGGGCGCCGGCAGGAAACGAGGGCCGCGCGGGAGGGGGAGGAGGGCGCCGAGGGGAGGGGGAGGAACGGGGGAGGGGTCCGGCTGCCCCGGAAGCACCTCCCCCCAGCCCCCTTCTCCAGCCCGGCCCGCAGCCCCCGGCCTGAAGCCCCCACCCTCTCGGCCGGGCAGGAAGTGTCAGGCCCGGAGCGAGCCCCCGAAGACTGGCTGAGCCGCTGCCGGGCCCGCACCCGGAGCGGCGGGAGGGGCGGGGAGCCGCGGCCGCGTCGGGCACCTCCCACCCCGCTCTCGGCGCCCCCGCCCCTCCAGGAAGGGGAGGAGGCGCGGGGAGCCCGCCGCGGAGGCCGAGTGAGCCCCCTGCCCAGCCCGGCGACTGGGGACCCAGGCACATGAGGTGAACGCCCCCGAGGAGGACTTGGGTGCAGAGCCAGGCGCGAAGGTAACCGGGCGACCGAGGACCGGGGAGGGGCAGGACCTCTGGGGGCTTGGCTGCGCGGGGAGGTTTCTTCGGCCACCTCCGTCTGTGTAACGCCCCAGGTACCTCCCCCAGTTGCTTTCCCTGCCTACCTCGAGCCCTGAGCTCTGCGGTCGTTCGGCTCTGCCTGTCCAAGTCTTATTGCTATTCATATCTCCGTGCTTAGCGCTGTCTGTCCGTCACCCTAGATAGTTGCCCCTGACTGCTCATTTTCTCATTCATTTTTCCTTCTCTGACTTTGATCCTTCCATCCTAGCATGCTGTCTAGTTATCTCCCTGCTTTTCATGGTCCGCTGGGTTCCTCACCGTCCAGTTCCTTGACTTTTGCCTGTCTCCCCGCTCTCGGTATGCACATTTCCTTTCTTACTTGGGTCAGTACACTCTTGGTACAGCTCTGTGTCTACCCTCTTCCTTTGGTGTTATTTGATTTCTCTTTGGAACATTTTCGTCAAGGTTTTACATAGAACAAGGAACCCTGGGCGTCTACTGTCCGTATTCTCCAGGTTACTTCCATTTCCTTGGAACATTTTTCCCTGAACCGCTCCCTTCTCCCGCCTCCCCTGCCCCCCCCCCCCATGCCCTGTCCACAAGACAGAGTTTTATGCTTTAGGGATACCGACTTCCTCCAACGCTTGACCCGGTAGGCCCAGTACCAGGTCCATCTGAATATTCCTAGCTCCCTTCTGTAGGTCAGTGCGCCAGCCCAACCTATCCCAACTCATACCCACTCAAATGCTACCTTTCAGGATAACCATGGCTTGGCTTACCTGCTCTGGGGACTTCAGAAGATCTGCTACTTACTCTCTTCCTGTTTAATTCTGAAAATTTCAATTCATTGTGCCACCCAAACTATTTGTCGTCTTTATTTAATCAGTATTTAATCTGGCAGTCACAACATTGATGACAAATGAATAGATTTATGTGCCTGGGGTCTAGGAATCCTGGTTTTGATAACAAGTTCCCCTGATTTTATCGAAACACTTAAAGTTGGCCCCCTTGCATCTCTATTTCTATTTTACAATGTGAAAAAAATGTTAATAAGACTTCCATTTTTGGGAAGACGAGGGGTTATATCATTTGTAAGCATTTTCACATATGAAAGTAGGAATTATTGTTCTTTCTGTAGCTAGTAAAGGGGTGTCATGTCTCTGAGTCCATTGAACTAAGTCCAGTATTCTATATAACTGTGCCGTGCTGCCTCTAATCCTTACCCACTTTTTTTCTTCACATGCTGATAATGAGGATTCATGGGTCTGTATCTGTTTAGTGCTTTGATATTTTGGCAAAAGATATGGGGAGAAGGTAGATAGAGTTGAACCTGATGTGATTTTTCTTGTGTACTTTTTGGGTTATATCCATGTTTACAGTGACTTTTGCTATTCCTAAATGAAATCAAAGAACTTGGGGGGAGGGTAATGATGTGATCAGATGATACTAGGGATGAAATAATGAGAAAGCTCTTCAGCGTTATTGCCAAGGCCAAACAGTTTGATTTTATGTGTATTTTACTTTGCTTGCTTGTGTGTTTTGGATGCAATCCCCAAGATGAATCCACTCACCCTAATAAAAGTGTTGATAATCCTTAGCAGAAGTTCTGGTTTGATGTTTACATTGCTAAATCAAATAATGTTTTGTTGACCTGATATTGTGGCCCAGTGCCTCAAAACTTGATAATACAGTATGTATGTTTAACAAAAGAGAAAAAAGATAAGAATGAAGAAAAGACCTTATTGCCATTTAATGCTGCTTTGAAAGAATATTTCTTCTTGCTTGTCATCTCCTATCTCCTTGCTTGGTTCTAAGCAGTGTTTTTCACATATATCTTTTTGCGTTTTAGTGTAGTCTCCAGAGGATAATTTCTAACACTTAAGTAGACTAAAAAGTTGAATCTTACTTTCTTGAAGATTTTCTTTGTTGTATATTTAACATGTTTCATACCTGTGAGTTGTTTGTTAAAGTGATATATTCCATGCAGTGAGAGGACTTCTTTGCATGTGGGGAAACCGAGCTGTAAGGAGGGAAAGTGACATGCCTGAGGTATTATTACTAGTAGCCAGCTATTTGGGCTATGTGGGCTGTAGGCTAGCTCTTCTACCTCCTTGTTTTATGACCTTCCGTGACACACTTAACATATCTATATCTTAGGTGGTCTTCCATAAAATGAGGATAATGAGTACTGGTTCTGATTGACATTCCCTTAATCATAGTTTTTTTTTTTTTTTGGTTTGAAAAGGAAACACGGTAGTGTAAAGACTTTATATTTATTAGGGAAACTTCTTTAGCCTAAGAAAACCTCATTTATATAGTTGTAAAATGGGATAATAGTATTTCCTGCATATCACTGTAAGAGATAGTATAGATGAAATGCTCAGCCCGGAGAAAAGATGCAACTAGTGGCACCCCAGGAAATGACCATTGTAAAGATGACAGTGATGCAGTTGGAGACAAAAGAGATAAGCACAGATTTTAAGTGGAAAGATTTTAAATCATTAAGAAATGCTGTGAGAATGTAAGGTGGCCTTAGGGTGTGTAAGGTGCCATTTTACATTCTGGCCATTTGTTTCTTTTGTGACAATGCATAACTTTAAACCATAGGGATGATATGGTTGTGAAAGTACATTGCAGATTTGGGAGTTCTAAGATTAGAGATATTAAGGCTTATGACAACTTATGTTAGATTAGTTATAACTAATCTAAATTATTTAGATAACTTATGGACTTATTGTGGTCTTGAATGATAGCATGGAGTAACAGTTTAGAATCAAGATATAAATTTTAATTCTTTACTGTTTCCCTCTAGGTCTTGAGTCAGAGTATCAGCCTTGGGGACCCTGGACCACTGTCATGGAGACTGAGAGTGAGCAGAACTCCAACTCCACCAATGGGAGTTCCAGCTCAGGGGGCAGCTCTCGGCCCCAGATAGCACAAATGTCACTGTATGAACGACAAGCAGTGCAGGTGAGGCTCAACTCGGATGGGCCATGACCTGTGAATATTGGCTTGGGGTAGGCAAAGATGCTGGAAGATAATTGTCCTAGTTCCCTTCTAGCAAACTGGGGAGAGTTCCCTTCCAGTTCTAAGATCTTTATGAAGGTTTAGGCAAGCAAAGAGAATGAAAGTTTTTAAAATTTGAGGATTTTTTTTTTTTTTTTTTTTGTAGAGACAGAGTCTCACTTTATCGCCCTGGGTAGAGTGCCGTGGCGTTACACTGCTCACAGCAACCTCCAGCTCTTTGGGCTTAAGCGATTCTCTTGCCTCAGCCTCCCGAGTAGCTGGGACTACAGGCGCCCACCACAGCGCCCGGCTATTTTTTTGTTTTGCAGTTCGGCCGAGGCCGGGCTTGAACCCGCCATCTTCGGTATATGGGGCCGGCGCCCTACTCGCTGAGCCACAGGAGCCGCCCGAGAAAGGCCTTTTTAATTCCAAAATCCAGATATATTCAATTACAGCCATGTTGAGAATTAACTCTCCTTTGCTCAGTACCTAAGTTCTTTTCATGTACCCAAGATAGCACCTGCACCCTGCCCCCCCTCCCCCGTGCCTCTCTGCCTGCCTAGTAGAAAGAGGGGGCTGTGAGTGACTTTCACCCTTCCATTTCACTGCCAGCATGAATGAATTACCCTCAGGGATTACTTCCATGAGGCCCCTATTAAATTACACAAATGGAACCTGAAAGCTAATAATAAAATTATCACTTACCTATTAGCTGTGTGGAAAGAATGAGTCACCAGAAGTCCGGAGGGAATGGGAAGGTATGTTTTGATGCAAGGGTGGGTTGATTAAAGAAGATTGAGGGAAGAGGAGAAAATACTCCTGAGCCTAATTTTCTTCCTGAATAAGCCACTTCTAGGTGGGGAACCTTAATTTGGGGAACAACTGGAGAACAGAAGGGCATATGATGCTAAAGAGTAAAGTAAGAGGAGAAACGTCGTTAAAAAACAGAGCTGGGAGAAGGTTGCAGAAGTCCATTTCACCTTCTTGGCTAGTGTGCTAGCCTTGACTCCTCTGTACTTGAACTCTAGGCTTGTCACTAGGAGACCAATCAATTGCCCTCTTAAATAGCATTTACCTCTTTGGACTGGCTGTGGGAAGGGGTGACTAGTCCACCAATTAACTCTCAGAAATCTTTTTTTTTGCTTTTTCTTGTCCCCAAATAAACCTTTAAAGTAGGAAAGAACACACAGACCTTGATACAGTTCACATCTAACTAAAAGCAGGACTGTGGGAGTCCAGTGCCTGTAAATCAGGTTTCCTATCTGAATTCCTCAAAGAAAATCTTCCTCTAAGTTGATCAGCCTTAGCCAGAGTTCACACACACTGATCAGCCCTTTGAAATTCTACAGATAATGACAGTCACAGCTGGCCTGTCTTACTAGAGAATCCTGTTTGTCTGTGTTAAAACCCAGGAGCGTGCACAAGGTGTCTGATGAGATTTGCCTTTTGGAGGCAAACATATAACAAAGATTATAACACATTCCATGTTGTATTTTAAACAGACACATTTAATCGTGCAATTCTAGATATTTTAGGATTCTAAAATTAGGAAGATAATTAAGTCTTCAAGTTCAGATTGAACTCCTGGTTAATGAGGATTAAGGCACCATTATCTTCTCCGCTAATTTTTTTTTAAATTTACATGGACTTTTCTTAACCTTGTGGCCCACCCAGATTTAAAGGTTACAAATAGCCAGCCCTGCACTGTCCAGGAGAGGCTCATGTCGAAGCCAGTTTGGGACACAAGGTGAGGTACATCTGAGTGTATATGAGTTGGTGCTCTAAGTTGAGCGCCCAAATCATAGTTTTAGCACATGATATCAGAATCATATGGGATGCTTGTTTAAATATTCTTGGACTCTATCCCAATCCTACTGGATCAGAGATTTGGGTGGGGGTGGCCTAGAGGTTTACATTTTACATTTTCTTTGTGTGATTTTAATCTACACCAGGGTTGCTTTTAATGAGGCTTAGGTCCTAAAATCTCTAATATTTGTTTATCTCCAACCCAAATTTCAAATTCTTGAGAGAGAAAGACTGATTTGCTTCATGTTCCTAGTCTCTCCTTCTTGATAACAAATTACCCTTAAACACAGTGTTTTAAAACAACAGTTTTGGCTTGGCCCCTGTAGCTCAAGCAGCTAATGCTCCAGCCACATATACCAGCACCGGCAGGTTTGAATCCAGCCTGGACCTGCCAAACAACAATGTCAACTGCAACCAAAAAAAAGCAAGGTGTTGTGGTGGGCACCTGCAGTCCCAGCTACTTGGGAGGCTGAGGCAAGAGAATCGCTTAAGCCCAGGAGTTGGAGGTTGCTGTGAGCTGTGATGCCGCAGCACTCTACCCAGGGCGACAGCTTAAGGCTCTGTCTCTAAAAAAACAATTTTATTTTATTTTATGATTTATAGATCAGAAGTTTGGACAGGGCTTGGCTGAGTGGCTCCTCCTTGCTCCATGAAGCATCAGCTGGGGCTGCTGAACTGGGACTGAGGATCCACTTATAAGGTGGCACATTCACTTGACTAGCAGGTCAGTACTGGCGGTAAGCTGGTGGGTTCAACTGGACCGCTAGTGGGGAAACTTCAATTCCTCAGTATCTCAGCCTCTGTATAGGGCTGCTAGGGTTTCTTTACATACAGCATCTGGGTTCCAAGAGCAGATGTTCTAAGAGAGTCATATGGAAGATGCAAAGCTTCTTCTGACCTTGCCTCAGAAGTCAGACAGCATGGCTTCTGCCACAGGAAAAAGACCAGCTCACCTTCAAGCATAGGCACAGTAGAACTCTTGATATGAGAAGTAGCAGATGCACAGAAAGGGCAAAGGAATTGCTGGTGATCATTGTGAAGACTACATACTGTATCATATACTTGGGTAAGTTGTTGACCTCGAGTCTATCAGTCATGGAAAGGTAGATGGAAATATAGGTGTAGCCACTAGGGGCTTAACCCGGCATGTTGAGGAGGGCTCATGGGAGGAGGAATTGTTACAAATCTTGAAGAATACCCCAAGAGATACTCAATGATGACAGAATTTTATAGCTCTTCTAGATAGAGCTCTTGCTCAAATTCAGACCTACCCTTGGGAATTGATCATTCATTCTTTGCTGAAGCTCTTATGACCTTTTCATGAGGCAGCCCATTCCATTTTGAGATAGTTACTGCCATTCAAATCCAATTCTGGTTCTCTGTTCCACCCACCTATCACCCACTCCAGATTGTTTTTCTAGATTCTAAGTTTTGCTACCAGTTTTAAACTCCTTAAGGCATGGGCCTGTGTATTTTGTGTATGGAGATTTAGTCACTGGCACACAATAGGTGCTAAGCACACATGTGTTGAGTGTTCTTGGATGAAAGCACGTTTACTCTTCATATACATGGACAGAGAAAATGACTTTGATTTAGGAATTGATTCCCTATCAAATGGTTCATTATTGTCATATTTTCTCCAAACTAAAGTCAGCGACTGTTATTTATGGTTAAAATGAAGGTGCTAAGTGAATGCTGTCCTAAATATTGGCAACCAAGGGTAAATTCTTTAAAATCATATGAGAAATTTCACCATTTGGAGCCAGGATTGAAATAACTACAAACGAAAGCATTATGTGTTGGGTTGTTGTTTGCTTTAGAGTAGAGGGTGATAAACTCTGGCCACCAGGTAAAATTCTGCCTGTCACCTGATTTTGTTGTTGTTGTTCTTCTTTCCCATCATTTTATTTTTTGCAACTTACAAATGCTTTTCTTTTCTTTTCTCTTTTTTTGTAGTTTTGGCCGGGCGGGGTTCGAACCTGCCATTCCTGGTATACGGGGCCAGCACCCTACTCCTTGAGCCACAGGCACCGCCCTCTCACCTGATTTTATTTATTTATTTATTTATTTATTTATTTATTTATTTATTTATTTATTAAATCATAGCTATGTACATTAGTGCAATCATGGGGTAGAGTGTGCGGGCTTCATATACAATCTGAAATATTTTCATCCAACTGTTCGACATAAGTTTCATGAGATTTTCTCATTTATTATGTGAAAACATTCGTGTTCTGCATTTAGTAAGCTTTACCTGTACCTTCCAAGATGCACCACAAGTGTTAAGTAAAGTCTTGTTGGAACACAGTCATGCCCATTTGTTTCTTATCATCTACCTATTGCTTCTTTGGTGCTACAACAGCAGAGTTGAGTAGTTGAGGCAGAGACTGTATGACCCTGAAAACTAAAATATTTACTACTTGGCTCTTTACAGAAAAAGTTTGCCAACCCCTGGTCAAAGGCTCTCCTGGATGCCTTTGTTTTTATTTATTTAAATTGACAAAATCAAAGGGATCTTATCTCCATATTTCAACATTTCTGGACTTTTCTCTCAACCAACGAGGCTCTTCCTCAGCTTATCCATGGTGGAGACTCCAATGACATTGAACTTCCTGGTAAAAATTAGATCTTTTATTTGACCAACTAATAGGAATAGACAAAGAAACCAGCATAATGAGCAGAGAACTTTTAACTCAATGAAAAGAGCATGGATTGGGAATCCTTAGAGATTAAACCTTGTAGCAGACATTTATTGTTCTTTAGCTGTCTGGGATCCAGTCCTCCTTGGTAATGGTAATTTATATACTTCTCCCCCAGCTAGTGATGTCTTGCTTGAATCAAAGCACCTTGCCTTGTCCTGCCGTATCCAAGGTTAGACCTGTGGCCCAAGTTAAGGCTGTTTTACCTGAAGATGCTTATAATGTTAAATGGATTCATCCCAGTGATGGTGACATGTAAGACCATCACATATTCCTTCCTGTTTCCTAGAGCCATGGACCCTTTTCACAGCAGGTTTTTCCAACCTTCACTTTAATTCCCTGAGCTACATGATACTTTTTTTTTAATTTTGAAGGTAAGGGAGTAAAGTTTTTTTTTTAATTTTAGGTTAATGTGAGGTACAAACACCCAGGTCACAATATTTACATTTGTTATGCAGAGTCCATCTTGTAGTTGTATCCTGCACCAAAAAGGTGTACCATACACCCTTACATTATGCCCATTAAGTGGGAGCACACTAATACCCCCCCCTTCTCTCCTCTCTCTACTTTCCTCATTCCCCCTCTTCCCAACTTGAACTAAATTGAGTTTTACTCCTATGTGGGTGTGTATTAGATCATCTACTGGCTTCATATTAGTATTGAGTACATCGGACACTTGCTTTTCCATTCTTGTGATACTTTACTAAGAAGAATGTGTTCCAGCTCCATCCAAGTTAATGCAAAAGATGTGAAGTCATCATCTTTTTAATGGTTGAATAGTATTCCATGGTATACATACACCACAGGGTATTCTTTTAATATTTCCTTTTCTAATTAAAACTAGCCAACTAAATTCTACCATTTATAACCAAAGACCCTGAATGATGCAGATAAATAATAAGCACATGAAGAAATGTTCCAAGACATACGAATCAAAACAAATATTTTTTAGTGTACAAAACTAAAAGAGATTTAAATCTTTTAAGAGAGATTTAAATGATGATGACATTCAGTTGTGTTAAAGATGCAGTGAGGCAGATATCCATTGGAACTTTCACTGAGGCTGTTAGTTGGTGTTTCCTTTCTGGAAATTATTTTTTGCAGTGTATATTAAGAGCATTAAAAATATTCATACCTTTTGAAGAAGGAAGGAAGATGGCTGACTAGAGGCAGCTTTTGCCAGAAGCTTTTGTCCAGAGGGAGAGGTAGTGGACAGAAGTAGACCATACACGTGTTGAGGAAATTTGCCATAACTAAACCAGATTTCCAGGAAATACTCAGATATATTTTTGTAATGACCAGCACAATGGTCTACCACCAAAGTAAACTCACCCAGAATTTATCAACCAAAACCTAACTTCCACAATGGTGAAAGGATTAAAAATATGCACTGGACCTCTGAAAAACATGATGGCCAAAATATACCCATTCCTATCATTCTTTCAAATAATGTGAATGGCTAAAATTATCCTCTAAAGAAGCACAGGTTGGTTGACTGGATACAAACACTCAGGCCATGTATCTGTTGCCTACAAGAGACTCATCTTATCTCAAAGGATTAAAAGAAAGACTAGCAATGAAGGGATGGGCATCCATAATACAGGCAAATGGAAATCAGAGAAAATCAGGAGTTGCAATTTTATTTGCAGATGCAATAGTATTTAAATCAACACAGATAAGGAAAGACAAGGATGGAAATTATATAGTTGTCAAGGGAAACACTATCAAAAAGAGATTTCAATAATTAACATTTATGTGCCCTATCTGAATGCTTCTCAATTTATAAAGCAAACCCTATTGGATATGAACAACTTGATGTCTTCCTTCACTATAACAGATGGAGATTTTTTTGTTTTGTTTTGTTTGTTTTTTTGCAGTTTTGGGCTGGGGCCAGGTTTGAACCCACTACCTCCGGTATATGGGGCCTGCACCCTACTCCTTTGAGCCACAGGTGCTGCCCCTAACAGATGGAGATTTTAACACCCCCACATCAGTTCTGGATCGATCCTCCAAGAAGAAACTATACAAAGAAATAATGGACTTAACCTTGACCCTAGAACAAATGGATTTACCAAACATCTACAGAAGATTTCATCCTAATAAAACTGAATACATATTCTTCTCATCAGCCCTTGGATCATTCTCAAAAATTGATCATAACTTAGAAAACAGGTCTAACCTCAACAAATTTAAAGGAACAGATATTATTCCTTGTATTTTCTCAGACCATCATGGAATAAAAGTTGAACTCAACAGCAACAGGAATCTTCATACTCAAAGTCGTGGAAACTAAGTAATCTTAGGCTGAATGATAGCTGGGCTGAAGACAAGATGAAAAGGAAAATCATCAAATTTTTGGAACAAAATGATAATGAAGACACAAATTATCAAAACCTGTGGGATACCACAAAGGCAGTACTAAGAGGGAAATTTATAGCACCAGAAGCCTTCATCAAGAAACTAGAAAGAGAGAAAGTCAACAACCTAATGGGTCATCTCAAGCAACTGGAAAAGGAAAAACAAAACAATCTCAAATCCAGCAGAAGAAAAGAAATAACCTAAATTAGAGCAGAATGAAATGAAATTGAGAACAGAAGAATCATTCAGAAGATCAATGAAACAACAAGTTGGTTCTTTGAAAAGATTGATAAAATTATAAACCTTTGACTAGCCTAACAAGAAACAGAAAACTAAAATCTCTAACTTCAATCAGAAATGATAAAGGATTTTGAAATAACAACAGATACCACAGAAATTCAAAAAAATTCTCAACGATTACTACAAAACTCTATTTTCAGAAATATGAAAATCTGAAGGAATTGGACCAATACCTGAAAGCATGCTGCCTTCTTAGACTCAACCAAAAAGAATTAGAAATTTTGAATAGCACTGAAATAGCATCAACTATACAAAAATCTCCCAAAGAAGAAAAGTCCAGGACCAGACTGCTTCACATCAGAATTCTACCAAACCTTCAAAGAAGAACTAGTACCTATATTACATAACTTTTTCCAAAACATAAAAAAAGAAGGAATCTTCCCCAACACCTTCTATGTTGTAGAAGGACTCTTACGCAACACTAATTCTGTGGTGTTGGTCCTTCCCCAACACCAGGAAAGGACCCAACAAAGAAGGAAAACTGTAGACCAATTTCATTAATGAATATCAAAGCAAAAATATTTAATAATATCCCAGCAAACACAATTCAATGACACATCAAAAAAATTATACACCATGATCAAGTTGGTTTTATCCCAGGGTACAAGGTTAGTTCAACATATATAAAACTATAAATATAGTATACCACATAAATAAAATAAAAAACAAAGACCCTATGATTCTATCAATTGATGCAGAAAAAGCTTTTGATAATATCCAGCATCCTTTCATTATTAGAACACTAAGCCTAAGAAAATAGGCTTAGATGGGACATTTCTTAAATTGATAGAGGCTGTCTACAGCAAATCCACAGCCAATATCATAGTGAATGGAGTAAAATTGAGAACAGTTTCACTTAGATCTGGAACTAGACAAGGATGCCCCTTGTCACCACTGCTATTCAACATAGTAATGAAAGTCCTAGCCATCATAATCAGACAAGAGAAGGGGATCAAGGGTATTCAAATTGGGTCAGAGGAGGCAAACTCTCACTGTTTGTGGATGACATGATCTAATATCTAGAAAACCCCAGGGACTCAACTACAAAGCTCTTAGAAGTGATCAAAGAGTATAGTGTCAAAGGATATAAAATTGGTACTTACAAATAGTAGCTTTTATAAATACCAACAATAGTCAAGCTCAAAATATAGTCATGGACTCTTTTCTTTTTACAGTTGTGCCAAAGAAGATGAAATATCTGGGAATTTATCTAACAAAAGACATGGAAGATGTCTATAATGAGAATTATGAAATCCCGAGGAAAGAAATAGCTGAAGATGTTAACAAATGGAAAAACATATCATGCCTGTGGCTGGGAAGAATCAACATTGTTAAAATGTCCATACTACTTAAAGCAATCTACAGATTTAATGCAATCCCTATCAAAGAACCAATATCATACTTTAAAGAACTTTAAAAAATAGTACTTCATTTTATATGGAATTGGAAAAATCCTCGAATAGCAAATACATTACTTAGAAATAAAAACAAATCAGGAGGCATCAGTTTACCAGGCTTCGGGTTATACTGCAAATCTATAGTGATCAAAACAGCATGATACTGGCATAAAAATAGAGATGTAGACATAGGGAACAGAATAGAGAATCTAGAGATGAACCCAGCCACATACTGTCATTTGATCTTTGATAAGCCTAACAAAAACATACATTGGGGAAAAGATTCCCTGTTTGACAAATGGTGCTGGGAGAACTGGCTAGTGGCTTGTAGAAAACTGAAACTGTCCCCTCACCTTTCACCTCTAACAAAAATTGATCTCACTGGATAAAAGATTTAAACTTAAGACATGAAACTATAAAAATACTAGAAGAGAGAACAGGGAAAACACTTGGAGATATTGGCCTGGGAAAATGTTTTATGAGGAGGACCTCCCTGGCAATTGAAGTAACACCAAAAATATATTACTGGGATCTGATCAAGCCAAAAAGCTTCTGCACAGCCAAGAGCACAGTAAGTAAAGCAAACAGACAACTTTCAGAATGGGAGAAGATTTTTGAAGGGTATGATTCTGACAAAGGTCTGATAACTAGAATCTACAGAGAACTCAAATTAATAAGAAAAGAACAAACAACCCCACTTCTTTGTGGGCAAGAGATCTGAACAGAAACTTCTCTGAAGATGACAGGCAAATGGCCTATAAACACATGAAAAAATGCTTATTTTTGATCATCAGAGAAATGCAAATCAAAACCACTTTGAGATAGCATCTAAACCCAGTAAGATTAGCCCATGTCACAAAATCCCAAAACTGCAGATGTTGGCGTGGATGTTGGTGGGATTGCAAACTAATATAGTCTTTTGGAAAGAAGTATGGAAAATTCTCAAGGAACTAAAAGTTGATCCACTGTTTGATCCTGCAATTCCATTACTAGGTGTCTACCCAGATAAACAAAAATCATTTTACAACAAAGACATTTGGGGTGGTGGCTGTGGCTCAAAGGAGTTGGGTGCTGGCCCCATATGCTGGAGGTGGCGGGTTCAAACATATCTTGGCAAAGACATTTGCACCAGAATGTTTATTGCAGCCCAATTCATAGTTGGCAAGTTGTGGAAGCAGCTCATCAACCCATGAATGAATTAACCAATTGTGGTATATGTATACCATGGAATACTATGTGGCCATAAAAAGATGGAAGCTTTACATCTTTTTTTATATTATTTTTTATTTTTAGAGACTTTACATCTTTTATATTTACCTGGATGGAGCTGGAACATATTCTTCTTAATAAAGTATCTCAAGAATGGGAAAAAAAATATCCAATGTACTCAATAGTATTATGAAACCAATATATAATCACTTACACATTCATACCAATGATAAAACACAAATATAGCGGAATGAAAGAGGGGTGTGGAGGGAAAGGGGAGAGGAATGGGGAGAGAGAGGGAGAGGAGGGGTGAGGTTAAGTGGAGGGAGGGTATTTGGAGGGATCTCACCTAAGATGCACAATGCAAGGGTACATTTCAAAACACCTAAGAATATATTAAAAATGTTTTACCACAGGGTTGGCCCCCATAGCACAGTGGTAACAGTGCCTGTCACATTCACTGAGGCTGGCGGGTTTGAACCCAGCTTGGGCCAGCTAAAACAACAATGAGAAATCCAACAAAAAATAGCTGGGCATTGTGGTGGGCGTCTGTAGTCCCAGCTACTTGGGAGGCTGAAGTAAGAGAATCGCTTAAGCCCAAGAGTTTGAGGTTGCTGTGAGCTGTGATGCCACAGCACTCTACTGAGGGTGACATAGTGAGACTGTATAAAAAAAAAAAAAAAAAGGTCTTACAAAAAAAAATAAGAAAGTGAAAATAAAATTTAAAAAGTAAGTGAGGTGATAGTTACATTAATCAGTTTAATTTAAGCATTCCACATTGTATATCAAATCATTAACATTGTACCCCACAAGTGTATACAGTTATAATTTAATAAAAATTAAGTTAAAAAAAATAAGGTAGGGCAGCACCTGTGGCTCAGTGGGTAGGGTGCCAACCCTATATACTTAGGGTGGCGGGTTCAAAAAATAAGGTAGACTTTTTTCCAAGGCAGGCTGAACTGGGGTTCAGCACTGAGCCGAATGTTTATCATTTCTTTATGTTAGGAATATTCCAATTCAACTCTTTTAGTAGTTTTTAAATATATAGTCAATTATTGTTAACTATAGTTGCCCTAACAAATTTTTAAAAATTGCTCCTGAATGATTTCTAGCCCTTTAGTCAGGGATATTCTTTGCTATGAAATTGTTTCATAAGTAAGATGCTGCACCAAGGTAGATTACCATTCTTGGTTATCTACTCAACCTCCAATTCACTCTTTTTTCTTGGCAACAGGGATGCAATGAGCCCTATTAAATGTTCATGTTGTAAATCTTCAATTCAGAATGAATTTGGTTTTAAACAATGAGTTTTATAAACAGAGATTCACAAGTAGTTTCTTGTGAAAATTTTTCTTCTTTATAGATGGAATGGTGCCACTCTTCCACCATTTTCCCTTCTTGCTGCTAGATTTGTTGAAGCTATATTGTGATCACTTGAAAAAAGTAATATATTTCAGAATCCTTGGCCCTGCCAATGTACAACTGCTAAACTCATACTAGCAATTGGTTTCCTCTATGACTTATGATAAACTCAAAAAAGATCTTTCTGCTTGTTTCAACTATCCTGTCAAGTTTTTGTTATTATCAGTCAATTCTAACTAGTTTAATTGTAAATAAATGTGAAGGACTCATTTGCAGAACAAAAATATTCACACCTTTTGACCTACCAATTCTGTCTCAAGGTGTTTTCCCTAAGGACATAACAGGAGATCGAGACATAGATTTATGAAGAAAGTATTCACTACTATATTATTTATAGTAGCAAGAAATTGGAATTTACTTAAATATTTAACCTTAGTAGAATGATCAAGTCAATTAAGAAGGTGGTATTATGTTATAGTTAAAAGTACAGGCTCTGGGGTTGGTCAGCCTAGCCAATCAGCTGTGTAGTTTTGGGCCAATTATTCAGACTTTCAACTGTATAATGCAAACAAACTGGTGTTAACCAACTGTGGTAGCCAGCCTTCCCAGGAGGCCCTCATGGATACTCACTTTCCGATTTTCAAGTCCTTATGTGTTCCCACCCATGTTGGAGAGGCTGACTTGTGTAGCCCCTAGGATGTTGTTAAAATGATGGAATCTAACTTCTGGTCCTCGTCGTAAAAGACATTGTGGCTTCCATTTTGCTCTCTTTTGGCAAAATGCAATAAAAGGCAATAAAGTGTAAGGAAGTAAACCAACATGTTAAGTGTCTATATCACTGGGATGAGATTGGGATAACTTTTTCTTACTGCATTGTTTGATAGTTTCCAAATTCTCAACAATAACTATTTTGCTATTTACTCTGAAGGACTCCAGCTGTGATGTTGGGAAGGTACTCAAGCAGCCCTGTGCAATGGTTCATGTTGGAAGGATCTGAGGCTCCCTTCCTTGTGGGTGAGCCTTCTTGGAAGTGGATCCTCCAGCCTCAGACAACCCTTCAGATAGAACACACTGGATGACTCTTGGCTGCCGCCACATGGGAAACATGGAGCCAGAACCATTCTGCTAGGCCCCTCTCAGATCCCTGGCCTACGGAGACTGTGCAAAGTAATCCATGTCTATTATTTTAAGCCACTAAATCTTGAAATAATTTGTCATGCAGCAATGGATAACTAATACATCAACTTATAGGTTGGTCATAAGGATTTGATAATGTTACACTTACAGAATGCTTTGCAAATGTCTCTTAAGTAATAGGTACTTTATATGTTAACTGTTTAACTGTTGTCATTAATATTATTTCACAAGCCCACATGAAAACATATGATGGAGACAATAAAGTGTAAGGAAGTAAACCAACATGTTAAGTGTCTATATCACTGGGATGAGACTGGGATAATTTTTTTTTTACTGTGTTGTTTGATAGTTTCCAAATTCTCAACAATAACTATTCTGCTTTATATTTATTTAGTTAATAATTGTATATACTCTCAAAATATTTTGAAAACAGCTATTCCAAACACTATTTATGCTTTGCCTGGGTTTGTAGACTATGGACTGAGAGGCTACAAGATTGCTTTTAGGTGGGAAGGAGAAGCATGAACTTTGGGTGTCCCAAGAACACAGACCCCAAAACTGATGCAGATTTTAGCCAGCTTTGGTGTTAAAATCCATGGCCAGCCATGTTTTTAGGTCTCAGCATTGTTTTTAGGGTCAAGAAGTGCCCGTGCATAAATGCATACACATATGAGGATAAGCTATTAACCTTCATCTCTGAGTGGAAGGTCAACTTGGATATGAAAAAGCAATTGGGAAACAGAAAGTAATTTTCTGTATGGTGTATGGGGTAGGGGAGATGGTATATAGAGAGGAACAGAGGGAGGTAGGAGGCTATTAGTTGCAAATATGAATGTTTAGGTCCCAGGCACTTTGTACAATTCATCTTTAATGTGTATAGCAACTCTGAAATGTAAGATTATTTTAGGTAGCCCTATCCCATTGTAAGCACTCTATGTATGCATATATTTAATATCTGTCTAATCTATCTAATGCACATACACGTGTGTGAGTATGTGGATGTGTAAGAATCCTTTTCCCCCTTGGACAGAAGAAAGAGTAGAGGCCTAGGATCTCGGTCAGGAACCTTTGTCTGAAAGCAAAAGAAACCACCTCTGATCAATGCACACAAAAAAGGACTTTGTTAGAAGGACCTGGGCTTACCTTAGATTCTAAGGGCAAACTGTGGAGTCAGGCCTGGGAAAGCCCAGGGTGGTATCGCCACCAGCTTCTTCAGGGACCATGGCTGGGACCATTGAGCTCTATCTCTCGTTTGTTCTTGAATAACTCCTCTGTGGATCCAGTTCTGAGGGACAGTGAGCGTCTGCTTGGCTTAGATTGGGGTATGTGCCCTTTCCTTGCTTAAGGGGAAGTGGGACACACCAAGCTTGCAGGCAATAGGTCAGTGGTTGGTAGTTTTTAGAGCAAAGCTGAGGTGCTGCTACACAAAGGCAGGAGTGTGGAAGGCCAGCAGGAAAATGAAAACAGTCGCTGTCCATTCTAACTGGGTCCTAGTTCCAGTTTTGACAAACATGGCTTCCTTCACTCTTGGGAAACCCAGAGAGTGGTCCTTTGAAGTAGTGGAAAAGCCAGAGTTCCAATTAGAGGATCTCTCCCCTTAGAATTTAGTTCTCATTTTTGGATCAGCACCTGATAGTCATGACCCCAGAGGAGACCAGTGAATCATCCAGTCATGGGGTTTGGAGATGATTCAGCAAGTTGGAAGCAGTGTCAGGAGTGCTTTTGGCTGAAGTTCTCCAAGGTACTGATTACACATCTAATTATGCAACTGGCCCCGAGGCCTGCATTGTGGTAAAACCTGATTCTCACCCAAACTAAGCATGTGAAACAGGGCCCTCACCTGGAACAGCATGATCTCCTGGTAGGTCTCAGGTCTTTGGAGTCCAGGGAAACTGTTCCTGCCAAGATGGTTCCCTTTCTTCCCTTCATAGGATGGGAGATGGACTTAGGAGTCACCTCTGTCCACATTTCTCTCTCAACATTGTCCTTTTCCTCTGAACCAAGGTCAGGGATGATTTGGAGGACACAATAATGATTCCCATCTCATATTCTCTTGATGTGTTGTCAGGCTTCATGGCATGAGGGGGGAATTCTCCAAACTGAACCAATTCCTAATGCCCAAAATTCAATAATTAGAGACTTGTTTATGTGGAATAAGACTTTGTCTCATGTTCTTTTAGGCAGCATAGTGTACCAAGACTGAGATCATGAGCTTGGGTTCAAAACCCCATTTCTACTTCTGACCATGAACTTGGCCAAATAATTTTACCTTTCTGAGCTTCATTTTTAACAATTGAGTGGGGGGAGGGTGGAGAGAGGGGGCTCCACTAGCTTTAGTATTTCATAATCGTTTTTGAGAATACTATCTACAATCTCCTTTCCTTTTACTCTCCATTTACTCAACAAATATTTCCTGAGTATTTAACTGTGTTCACGGTTTTAGCCCTTGAAGATATACAGTCTCTGCTCTTAGCTTATATTCCAGTATGATATGACAGAAAACAAATCTTAAGAGGAAAAGGGAAGTAGTAGTAGATGCTACAAGGTGCCATGAATACAGTAGGTGGCAGCCAGGGAAAGATCCTTGGAGAGAGGTGACATGTGAGAAGACAACATATTTGCAAAGGAAACAGCAAATATAAAGATCCCAAGCTGGGAATGACCTTGGCATGTTTGCACAGCATGAAGAAGGCAGTGGGGGTGAAGCACAGGGAGCAGGTAGTGCTTGGAGACAAAGTCAGAGGGGACCAGGGCCTTGTTAAGGAGTTGGATTTTAGTCTGAGTGTGAAGGGAAACCAATGACAGAGGAACATAGTCTGATTTACACTTTTAACAACATCACTCTGCAATGTGATACCACTTCCTACCCACCAAAATGGCTAAAATCAAAAAGGCAGACAATGCCAAACGTTGTTGAGGATGTGGTGCAACTGGAGCACTCACGTGCAGCTGGTGGGAGTAGGGGTTGGTGCGACAAGTTGGGGAAATACACGATTGGCTGTGTCTGTAAAGCCGAATATAGGTATGTACATCCTGTGACTCAGCAACGTCATCCCCGGGTATACTCAACAGATACACACACATATATGTATGTTCACCAAAAACCATGCACAAGAATGTTTATAATAACCCCAAATTGGGAACTACACAACCGCACATGATTTATGGTGTAGTCATAGTTCAATACCATATGGAACAATGAACGAATAAGCACACTTCACAACATGGGTGAGTTTTACAAACTTGATGTTGAGCAGAAGAATTCAGTCTGACAAGTTCAAATTATTCAGTTCCATTATATGAAGTTCAAAAACAGGCAGAGTTAGGGCCAGGCACGGTGGCTTGTGCCTGTAATCCTAGCACTCTGGGAGGCTAAGGCGGGTGGATTGACTGAGTTCACAGGTTCAAGACCAGTCTGAGGCAGAGCGAGACCCCATCTTTAAAAATAGCTGGGCCTTATGGTGGGTGCCTGTAGTCTCAGTTACTTGGGAGGCTGAGGCAAGAAAATCGCTTGAGCCCAAGAGTTTGAGGTTGCCGTGAGCTATAATGCCATGGCACTCTACTGAGGGCAACAAAGTGAGACTCTGTCTCAAAAAAAAACAAACAAAAAAACCAGGCACAGTTAACTCAAGGTGTTGGATGTCAAGCTAGTGGTTACCTTTGCAGAGTCTAATGATGGGGGAAGGGCGTGAAGAATCTGTCTGATATTCTTTAATGTCCTGTGTGTTGATCTGGATGCTGGTGATGTGAGCACGGTCAGGGGCTCTCTCTCATCAACCCTTTATTCTGGTTTCCCCAGGCAAAATGGGCCTGGCGCCTAGAAAGACAGAGTGAAGAACGTGAAAGAATATTAGCAGTTGGCCATTGTAGACAGCCAACTGCCTTCACATGGGCAAGCATATAGTTTTTCCTCAAGAGTTTTAGGCAGGTGAGTTCCATCCATTTTAAGGCAAGGATATCTTAACTTAGTGACCTGCTGGAGGTCCCATGCTTTGTACAGGGAGAGTTGGAGCACAAGGCCACGTCCTTGGGTGATCCTTACAAGGGCTGCTGGTGTTTCTCTGTCTTCATGTTCCTCTCCCGACTGGACCAACTGATCTCCAGGCCTCCATTTAGCTCCATGACTCGAAAATACCCTTTTTGCATTAGAGAGTTTGAATCTCGAAATAATCCAAGAAACCCCACAGTTTTCTCCTTTCTCTTGGTTTATACAACTTTATCTCCAATTACTGTTTTTTTTTTTTTTTTAGCAATGTTTTTTGGTGGAGGTGGTAAAATATTTATAAGGTAAAAACCATACAGGTTGAAGACCCATTAAACTCTGGGGAGCAGACAGTGGTTTTCGTTGTCAGCTTTTCTCAGCTCCTTCAGCGTATGAAATTGTGTGACACATTTTTGCTCTAACCACAGAATTTCATGAATTTTTAGCTGCTGAATAATGAAATAAATCATAAATAATCACTGCAGACAAAAAGAAGGGGGGCAATTTTGAGGGCAAAAGTATTTCCTTGAAAACTTATTGAGGAACTAAGGCCTTGGCCACTTTCACAAGGGACTGGGGCATTTGGGGATAAATGTCTTGTGCCTTCTCCTTGGAAGAGAAGGTTACTGTGTCCCCATAGGATGAGGAGATGGCAGCCAAATACCCAAGATGTATTTGGTCTGTTTCTCTATGTCTATAGTGCTAGGGAATAGCTGGGCGTTGTTTGTTAGGAGGCCCATCACAGGGTTCTCTTTTTGGGTCTGTTAAAGAGCACAGGACTGTGGAGGGCATGAGAAAAACTTTCTTCCCACTGAGCACCTGTTGGGGGGCCCTCCGCCTTCATTTATTTGTTATCTAATCAAGTGGAGGCTGTTTCTTCTTCTACATGTAAAGGAACTCACAGATTTGGCAGTAGAGTCCGAATTCTTTAAGGTGGGAAACCCTTGAAGGGATTTAAACAAGGTTGAGCTCTGACCCGGTTTATCTTTTAGAAAGAGAAGTGGGTTTATCCCTTCCTAACCCCTGCGAGAGGGTTGCCCTTCAATCTCTATTCCTGGTAGCAGAGGGAGAGTGAGTAGAAGGGGCAAGGACAGAGCCGGGGAGGGGAGTTGGGGGGTTGTATAGTTGAGGTAAGAGGTCATTGCATCTCCATCCAACACATCCACGAAGCATTGCCACCTCCTCCTGCCCCTCCTTTCTGCTTCCATTGTCACACCTTTTACTTCTATATGTGTCATTACTAATGCCTTTCGTAGTTATTGTTTTGGCTCTAAACATTTATGGTTGTTGTAAGTACTTCCTCCTTTTCAAGCCTTGAGAAGGGGAATATTACAATTCCTGAGATGTAATTTGGGGAGCCATATCCTTGTGGGGTTGAATGACTTGCCTGGAGTCGAGTCTTCTATCAGGTGGGAAGCCCTGGAGAGTGACTGCCCAGGATTAGGGGGTCATGTCCCTTAGTGCCGTGCACTCACTCACTCGGGCATCCATGCATTCAACATGCACCTGCTGATCGCCTGCCCTGTGTCGGAGAAGGCATGGAGAGGGACATCAACTATATAAAGGCAGGAAAGTCAATAAACAATAAGTAATGATGGAAACTGTTATAAAGGAAAGAACAAAGGATGAGAGAGGATAATGCAGGGATAGGGTAGGGGCTGCTTTAGATAGGGTGGCCAAGGAAGGGTGCTGGAAGGTTCTCGTGATGACTGCGTGAGGTAAGGTAGGAAAGAAAGCCCTTGGCATGGCGTCTGATGCAGTGTGAATGGGCCATAAATGGCAGCCAGCCTCGCTCACTAATTCCTTCATTCAGCAAATGTTTTCTGAGGACTAACTGTTGCACTCATGTGTGTAAATTTCAGTGATTTCAGTCCCAGGTGGAGAATGGTCTGATCTGGGCTCCCTCAAACCCATTAGCATTCTTAGTTTGGTCCTTCAGATAAGTAAGCAAAATAAAGTGATATCCAAAGTGGGAATAAATTCTGTTTTCTTCTCGAACATTCCATGGAAGATAACTGTCTCAGAGGCCCCGCTAATGAATTCCACTGCTCCTCCCCTCTGTCTTATCTTTGGCATAGATGTCACCGCCGTGCTTCTCTTACAGCCCCTTTCAGAAGGTTTTGATTTGCAGTTGTCCTGAGGTGGCCCTCTTGTCTCTGAATGTGGGTAGGGTTGACAGGGCTTTGGGGGGAAAACCTCACAGAAAGCCTCCAGTTTTGAACTTGCAAGGGCCTCCGGTCCTTGAATCCCTGTCTGTGTCTTCAAAGCACCATTTTCTGGACCACTGGCTTGTTATGGGAGGGTTACTGGGGCATTCTGGATCACAGGCCCTGGCATTCTCATTAAGTCAAATAAATGAAATGAAGAGAAAAAGAGACTCACGGATATCTTTAGGAAAAACAAAACCCAAATTCCTCACATGAAGAGAATGACGTGGTATTTGAACAGGAGCCTAGAATTCCTATAAGAGTGCGTGAGAGCTGACATTTCAGAAACTACCTCCCTGCCCCCCAGCACCCTCTGTTTTGGATTCTGCTTTAACAAGCAGCCTCGCTCGACAAAACCCAAAGGCGTATGCGGGCAAGACTGAGAACAGGACATTGGGAGTGACACTGAGTTAACCAGATTAGTTTCCTTAGATAATTGCTTCTGCCTAGCCATGACTTCTCCTCCCGGACTCTAATGCCTTCTTGATTGGTATTTGGTGAATGTTGCTCCTCTCGGACTTTTGGGAAGCTGCTCAGAATCTATGTGTTGTATACATTGGCCCTAGTCTTTTGGAGTCCATTAAAAAATTGCTAGCCCCCGTGAAATGGTTTAGTTCAATAGGCATTTACCTAGTATTGTCTTAGTGCCAGGCCCCGTGCTAGGGGGGATGCAGAGATGAAAGACGGAGTCCCCACCCTCAAGATGCCTGTGATGAAAGAGGGGCGATGCAGTTGAGTCTGTGTCATGGTGGCCCAGGCTGGGGCTGAGTATCAGTAGCAGGTTGAATTCTCCCAAACTTGGAACCTCAGAATGTGACATTATTCAGAAATGGAGTCTTTGCAGATGTACTAAAGAATCAAGATGAGACCCTACTGGATTAGGGTGGCCCTTAAATCTGATGAGGATGTCTTCACAGAGCAAATGACACATAATGAGAAGGCTGTGTGAGGACCGAGGCGGAGACTGACGTGATGGAGGTACACATCAGTCTGTTGACGCACATCCAGCTGGGAACCTCCATAGCTCTGTGAGGACCATGACCACAGGAGCCTCATTCTCTTCCTGTTTATTCCACGACCCCCACATGCAGTGCGATGCCTGGCACATAGGTGTTTCTGGGCATTTGTTGAGTGAATTTGCTGAGTGAATGAATAATTGTATGTGAATGAATGAACAGAGAAGTAGTGCTATCAGGGGAAGACCAGTCAGTAAACTGCAGGAAGTGGGTCCTCAGGTGGGAAAAGGCACATTAGCCAGAGTGGAAGGGACGGTCCTGGTTTGTCTGGGTGAATTGCTGATCCGTGGTAGAGAGGATATTTAGGGAAGATTTTCCTTGGGGACGTGCAGCCCAGCCTGCGATAAGGACAGAGAGAAGGGTCAAACAGGAAGGAGAAGAGAACTGAGCTGTGTCTACCGCCCGCTCCACGGTCGACGCAGTACCAAGCCTGTTAATGTCCATTATCTTTCTTGTCATCCTTGAAACCGTGCATCGGGGAGGTGAGAATTCCCTCATTCTCCAGATGTGGGAGCAGAAGCAGAGGGGCCAAGTGACTTGTCAGAGCCGTTACCAGCAAGGGGTGGAATCAGGACTCTTACCCACGTTTGTGTTCTCTGCACTAAACGGTTGTTGGGAAGGGAAGGTAGCTGGAGTCCCTGAGGCTGGAAAAGGCTTTAACACCTTCCAAGTCCAGATGACTGGAGCAAAGGATTCTCTGAAAACTGCAGAAGATGGCACCTGTTCAGAGTTCTGGGATGCAGAGCCCCTGAGGGCCACCCGCAGCTGCTCCTGGGGAAAAGTCCTTGTCACTTTCTTTCCTACCACATTTCATAGGACTCTAGGCTGTACCTTTCATTGTCCTTAGACACATCTGCAATATTTTTGTTGTTGTTGTTGCAGTTGTCGTTGTTGTTTAGCCGGTCCAGGCTGGGTTTGAACCAGCCAGGTTTGGCGTATGTGGCTGGCGCTGTAACCACTGTTCTATGGGCGCCAAGCCATGCAATAATTTTTATAGGTAAGACACCATCTGGGTTCCTAGCTGACTAAACCCCAATCTATCTAATAATTAAGCCCTTATTTTCACCTAGACCAGGCTAGACACTCCAAAGGCATTTGGAGCCCATTTGCTCATGTGTCCAGTGGTTCAGTACACAGGCACGTGGGCACTGTCTGGTTGCCAAGTGCTGATGGAGCTTGGCCTGGGAGTTCAACAAGACTCTATCCTTGACCCCTTGGAGAGCTCCCATCCCAGATCGAATCAGCACATCCCCGTGCTGCTACAGTGGGACGAGTGCTGGGATCAGGGAGGGAGGCTAGGTAGGAAAGTTGGAGCAGTCTCCACAGAAGAGATGAGGGTTGAATAAGAGTTCACTGGATAGAGCAGGGAAAGGCATGATGGCAGAGGGAATAGCATGTGCAAAGGCACAGAGGCATGACATACATGGCATGCTGGGGTTGGGGAAGGATCTTGTGTTTGAGTAAAACCAGTCATAGTTTTTGTCCTCTGCGACATTACAGATTTTTTTTTTTAAATAGGTAGTGAAGTTAAATTCAGCCTATGTTGGGACTTTGTGTTGTTCACCAGGGACAGCAGATGCTGAGGAGGATGAGGCAGGAGGGGACCATCCCGAGGGAGAGTGGATGTTCCCAGCCAGGAAGGTTTACCCTCAGAACCAGATTCAGGAAGGGTCTGAACAGGGAGGGTGCGGGCTGCCAGCAACTCTGTCCTGCTGGGGACACGTCACTCTGCCAGGGCACACTGCCTGACGCAGTATCTGGCTGGCCATATTCTGGCCAGTGAATGGTCTCATGGTGGCCTCAGGACAGCCAGGCCTTCTTTCAAGATTCCCGAGATCGACCACCTCCTCTGGGTTCCACCCCCACCCCATTCTCCCTCTGGCTCCCTCTGGCTCCCTGCTTCCCTCTGGGGCAGGGTATTTGATCTTTTCATTAGTGTTTTCTTACTTAGCTCTTGCTCTACTCCCTACTGGCTCTTTTCCCCCCTTCCCTGTTGAGATGATTAGTCAGTCTATTTGACTTTTTTTTTTACTTAAAATGTTTCAGTTTAACTGCTGCCAGCTAAATATGTTTTGATCTCAGTTATGGACTGTGATCCTGTACTCAGCCAAAGAGGTCAAGAAAGCTTTGTGCCAAAACCATGTCTCTCTTTCTTTTTGAGCTGAGATTATCCTCAGCAGACTACAAAGGAACCCTCCTATTCTGAGGGGTGTTTTGCAAAACCCCTTTCGGGTAGTGCGTTTGGCTGGTGGGAGGCCCAGGTGTGTGGACCTGTCTGCTACCAGGCATCTTCTCTGACACACATAGCTGGCCGGCGATGTGTCTGGCCCCAGTGCCATCTTTCTTTATGAATCCTGGGAGGCAATTTACATAGTTCTTTTGTACCTCGGGGAGACTGGACAAGCTTTGAGCAGCCACAGACTCTGGCAGCTTACTAAATATTGCACTGGGAGGAAAGGAAGAGAAAGTCAAGGCATTAGCAAGTCTCTGACAAGGATTTCTGGAGGTCACGGAAGGTGTTTATAGATGGGAAGACTCCTACTTCTAATTCCAGGCAGATCGGGCACGCTGGAGAAAGCCCTCCACCCCCGGGCTTACCCAGGAGGGCTGAGCCACTTTGTACCCCATGCAGATTTGCCAGACTCTGTTCAGGATGGGGGAGGGAGAAGAGGAAAGGGAAAAGGACAGAGACCCCTCAGCAGAGGACCTGAGGTGCTCAAGCTCATACCTTCACACATTTACCTCTGCGTAGGAGATGGAGCTCCCAGAGATGATGTACATTCAGCCTCCTCATTCACTTTCTCTTTAATTCATTCATCATGTATTTGCTGAGGATCTGTAATGTTGGTGGCAGACACACTGATGCGAGCCCTGGGAATACAGAGGAGAACAGGACAGTATAGGCATCCAGAGGGAAAATCAGAAAATTATAAATAGAATGAAAGTCTCAAAGGGAGAAGAACGGGGGCTATCAGTTATTTAATAAGAGAGCTGATCCAAGCTGGGTTGAGGGTGCACAGAAGGCCTCCTCATGCAGTGACTTTCAATCTGGTGTGTAAGATGTAAGTTGAAACTATGTCAGGTGAAGTGGTAAGAACATCCGGTTGGGCAACTGCATGTGCAAAGGCCCTGAGGCAGGAGAGAAGAGGATGTAGCCTGACAAAGCATGGCTGGAGCAGAGAAGGATGAGGCAGAGAGTCAGGCGGGTGCTGGGTCATGGACAACCCTAGAGGCTACCTTAAGGATGAAGGGCTTGGTGCAGAGGCCTCTGGGAAGCCCCGGATCATCTTACGCAGGGGAGTAACATAATCAGGCCTGTGTTTTATTAAGATTACTCTGATTGTTCTGGGAGGGATCACGGGGCAGGGGTGGAAGCCAGGAGCCCTGAAGAGACTGGCCAGGGCACAAGGACGGCTCTGCTTATGGAAGTGGCAGTGGAGACAGAGGGCTGGAGGTGTCTATGATTGATTTCAGGGCGTGTCAGACAGGACCTGTGGGTGGACCGGGTGGAAGGTAGTCAGGGAAGGCATCCCAGGAGCTGCGATGTGTAGGGCAACTGTTTTCGGGTGGTGTGGAAACAGAAAGCAGGGCTTGCTAAGAACGTGGGAGCCAGGAGGGTCGCCTACTGCTGCTGAGTGAGTGGGATGTGGTGGGACCCAAGAGATGACAGCAGAGAGGCCGCAGGATGACGGGGCGTCTCGCAGGCTCTCAGGCTCAGCTGAGAGAGCTGGGAAGGCTTCGGTAGGTTTTAAACAGGGAAACAGCCTATTTGACTTAAGTTTTTAAAAGATCACATGGCCTGCTGGGTTGAGAAGACACTCAGAAGGCCAATGTGAAAGCTGAAAGACCAGTGATGGCACCATCATCACAGCTCAGATGAGAAAAGGTGGTGGCCGGACTTGAGTCAGTGCCACGGATGGCAGGACATGGTTGGGCTCTGATGTATCTGGAACAGACTGAGTGGAGTGTGGGGGAGAGAGGAATCAGGAGCAGCCTGCAGCTTGGGGCTGAGACACTGAAGAAAAGGTATTGGGAAGAGTGGGTTTGGTGAGGTGAGAGCCGTCTGGGACACGCCGAGTTTAAGCATCTATTTAACATCACAGCTGAGAGGTGGAGTAAGCAGCGAAGTCTGGAATTAGAGAAAACTGAACTCTGATGTGTGTCTACATTTATTTGTCTGAGAAAAGAAAAGAAAAGAATAAAGCCTGCTGGGGGTAGTCCAAGGGGAAGCAGAGCAAGTAATGTCCCAGGTGAGGAAGAGGCTTCAAGAAGGAAGGTCAGCACTGTCCGCTGCTCCTGACCAGTCAAGTAGGATGGGGAAGGAAAGTGGGCTTCCACTCAGGACAGCCAACGGTCATGGTTGTCTTTCCAAGGTCACCTTCAGGGAAAGCAGGACTAGAGCCTAAATAGAGGCATTCAAAAGAAGAGGTTGGAGTACAGTGACAGTCAGCAGCTCAGAGGACAGTGTCCAGGCTGAGCAGCAGGGCTGATAACTCAGGTGGGATCTCGGCACCACAGCCAAGGGGTCTGGGAAGCAAGAGGGGACCTTCAGAGCCCAGCAGGAGAACCCAAAGTGCAAAACATACAAACTAGGAAGGAAGGAAAAGTCCAGAACAGAGAGCAGGTGGGAGGAAGGCTACAGCTTGGGTGGGGATGCTCTGGTGCCAGGCTCAGGGCAGTAAGACTCATTCCAGATGCTTCCATTGGTGGGGAGAGAACTTGGCCTATGTGGCTTGGTTCGGGGGGCTGGTTGGGACAGGATGGGAATGAAGCCAGCTGTTATCTTTGGTGCCCACAGCTAAGCAGGACAGTGGTTCTTTCTATTTATTTATTTATTTATTTATTTATTTAGACAGAGTCTCACTTTGTCGCCCTCGGTAGAGTGCTGTGGTGTCACAGCTCATAGCAACCTGGACTCAAGCAATTCACTTGCCTTGGCCTTCCAAGTAGCTAGGACTATAGGCCCCGCCACAATCCCAGGCTGTTTTTAAAGATGAGGTCTCGCTCTGGCTCAAGCTGGTCTTGAACTCCTGAGCTCAGGGGATCCACCCACCTTAGCTTCCCAGAGTGCTAGGATTACATAAGCCATCCTGCCCAGCCCTTTCCACCTGCTTTTGACCAAGCTGTCACATCCCTTCCTTTGAAAGTGACTCAGACTCTCCTCTAACCTTTTGCAATTCAGTGTGCTTCCCAGAACAGCTGTATCTGCCTTACCCAGGGATTCCTTAGAAATGCAGCACTTCAGGCACCACCCAGGCCGGCTGAATCGGAATCTGCACTTCCCCTGTGATGTGGATTCACTGGTCCAAGAAGGCAGGGACTTTGTTTTGTTAGTGTCAGTATCCCCAGTCCTGAGAGTAGCATCTGCCACACAGTAGGTACTCAATAACTATTCGTTGAATAAACACACAATTTCTCTGATTTATCCCCACCTCCTTTTTCCCTAGCCAGCCATAAACTAAATTTCCATCACAGCTTTACTCCTTGTCAATACTGCCAGCCAGTTTGCAGATGTTTTATGTTTGTGTCCTTTTAATGTGGCCAGGGATGATCCTCCCTTTTTTTAGCAGTTTTTGGCCAAGGGCTGGGTTTGAATCCACCAGCTCCAGTATATGGGGTCAGCGCCCTACTCCTTGAGCCACAGGCACCACCCGATCCTTCTCCTTTTATGTACAGCCCCTAGTATATGCTGTTCAGCCCACCGCATAATAAGACTTTGAACACAAGGGTAAAGCTATTAGCCTCCCTGAATATGCTCTTAATGTCACTGCATTTGTACAGTACTTGACACAGCACGTTTTTCTACACAAAAATTCCATGAGGGAGAGATCTCCAGTTTATAAGTGAAGAAACTGAGGTTCAGGGAGATTACAGGATGGTACCCAGCTCTGTCCATCAGGGTTAGTCAGAAAAGAATTGGGATGAACAAGGTCATCTGACTCCAAAGTCTAAGTTTGTTTTCATTGCAGAGGCAAGAGAGACACACAGTGCTTACCTAGGAGCGGACCAATCTTGTTCCAAAATTGGTGTGAACTTGAGCCACTTTCTTACCACTTTTCTCCTATTCCTCAGTTTCATTTATGAAATGAGGATACTAATAGAAGCTACCTCACTGGATTATTTTGGATTGATAAAGATGATGTTCACAAGGTGCCACAGTACCTGGAGCTCAGTAAGAGCTCATGAAATGGCAACTTGATAGTAAGAGTAATACTAACATCATGGTACCACTCTATTTCTCTCCCTCTGTTAGCCCGTGCACACAGTTCTGCTTTTGTGATTCCCTGCATCCAACCCCCTACAGAATGCAAAATGGAACAGGAAAGCATAAGACAGGAGCCCTCTATTTTCTTGTTCTGTTTGTCATAGACTAGGAAGAGACCACTGTTTCCTCCTCTGGTTAAGGGTAAAAAGAAGGGGAAGGAGCAATTGGAGAGTAAGGGAAAGACTCTTGAGCTATGAGAAAGATCTGACAGTTAGCTGATAATAATGATGGCCTTCTGCTCCAGCATGGAACACAGACACACACATAGTCAACAAGCATCTCTTCCAAGGATTATACAGAATACCAATCTTACTGGCTTTTTTCTTAAAGGATTATACTTTGGGGGCCTGACCTGCCTTTAGAAGCCAGCTTTTCACCTTATCTTAGAAATTGTGACCCCTAAGGCAGGCAGGCATCTAGGCCTGTAGCTATGACAGGTGTGGGGCAAGGAGGCTGAAACAATCTCTGTGCCCACTCTCCGAGATCCTGGCCCTGTTCTGTCTTCCTGCATTTTGTAGGGGCTGCTGAGTCCCCTCTGTGTGTCAACCATCTCTCTCCCTAATTCTTTCACATGGGAGTTTTTCCAAAATCTTTAATATGAACCACATGGGAGAAGGGTAATAGAGGGGGAAAGAAAAGAGAAAAACAAGCAGTTAAGGGTACAAATGGGGACTAAAGGCCAGTGCAGTGGCTCATGCCTGTAATCCAAACACCTTGGGAGGCTGAGCTGGAAGGATCATTTGAGGCTAAGAGTTCTGTATCAGCCTGAGCAAGAGCACACCCTTTCTCTACAAAAAATAGAAAAATTTGTCAGGTGTGGTAGCTTGGGCCTATAGTGTCGGCTACTTGGGAGGATCACTTGAGCCCAGGAGTTTGAGGTTGGAGTGAGCTATGATCATGCCATTGCACTCTAGCCTGGGTGACACAGTAAGGCCCTATCTCCAAAAAAGATAATAAAATAATAGGGACCAGAAAGAACCCAGCTACTACCCGATGCTGAAATTACCAAAGTGCACTTCCTCACCTAAACACCATTTGGTCCCCAAGACTACATCTCAAACTAATAAGAAGGCAATCAAGTGTCTCTAAAAGCAAACTGCCATCTGGGTGAGATAAAGATGGGCGGTGGTCACTTTATGTTCTCTAATCAGGGGCCCTGAAGGCATAGGTCCCTGGCAAACCAAGCCCATGGAAGTAAAAAGGGTAGCTTTGCTCTCACGCTGAACTTTGAAAGGCTTTTCTCCTCATCCCCCTTCTTCCCTTTCTCTTTCTAAAGGAATGTTTCAAGCCAGATGTAAGATATAGGCCTCCCTGCTCCCCCATCCAGAACCCCCCTGCTTGCCTTCCCCAACACTGGAGAGACTTAAAAAAAGAGAGAGAGAGATCCAAGAGAGATTTTTCTGAAACAGGAAAACGGGGTGGGGGGTGGGGATGGAGAGCCGCATCTTGAAATGATAGGAATCTGCAGCCCAAGCTGGCTGGCCCCTCAGCCGGCTACCCCTCACCCTTCCAGCCAAGATTCCAAGTCAAGGGGAGAAAAGCCACAGGGTGCAAGGGAAGAAGAGACCGTACTTGGGGGGCAAGAGGTATTGCACAGGAGCAGAGGAAGGAAGGGAAGGGGGCACTGCATGGTAAAGAGGAGCAATAGCCTAGTCCAAGAGGCCAGTGTGACTGGGGGTGAAGAGGAAAGAGAAGACTGAGTTTTTCCTCAGTCTCGTCTTCCCCCTTCCCCTCCCCACCAAAGTGGGGGAGGAGAGAGGGCAGCTTCTCCTGAGAGAAGGTGGTAGGAGCCTTCAACCCACCCTTGCGTGGGTTGGGTTGAGGGGATTCCGAAAAGGACAACATGTTTTCAATGCCTTTTTGCCTCATCTGCCCTCTCGTGAGCTGACTGTAGTATCAAGCCTGCAGGAAATCTGAGGAGAGGGTCTCAGTACCTTAGGACTCCAGAACCCTCTGGCTTTCCCTAGGGGAGAGATGGGAAATGCGGCCACCTAGGAAAGAGAAGGAAGAAGGGCGGAAGGCATGACATCCTCCACTGTGGAGGCTGGAGACCACAGCTGAGATTATGCAAACCCAAGTGTTTTGTTTGTTTTAATGAGTTAATGGGGGTAGTTTGTGCCTCGATTCCGTTTCTAAACCTCACTCTGAGTGCTACTGCCTCGCCAAAGTCTTCCTGCTCTACCAGGGAGGGGAGACTAGTGAGAAGCTCATTTGCTCTCCATCCCCTTTGCTAGCTGCCCCCTTCTCAGGGGCGACCTTACGCGAAATCGAGGGACCTTATAGAAAGGCTGCTGCAGGCCTCTGAGGGACTTCTGGTTCCTTGAACCCTGAGAGAAACTTGCAAGGCAGTTTCTACGCTAAGGAGCTTGAGCTGAAAAAGAGGGGTATAGTATATGGAGATCCAGGGGCTCGACCACTGAGCGTCCTTGCTCCAAATGCCCAGCGCCCCACTCACCCCCAGATCATGTCTAACTCCGTCGAAGAGTCAGCCTAGTTCCCTGGGCAGCCCATGCTGGATTATATATTCCCTCCAAGCACCTTCACCCTCTCCTACACAGCGCCTCACCTCCCAACCTGAGAGCCACACTCACCACCACGACGTGTCAACGCGGGCCGGCAGCGTCAGCAGCAGCAGCAGCAGAAAGCAGGTAACACCTAGGCGGACAGAAGCCCGGGAGCCGTCGGGGGCCGCGGGTATGGGCGCGGGCTCGGGGTCAGGGGCCCGGGCGCGCCGAGGGGGCAGCTGCGCAGCTTCCTCCGCACCACCCGGCCTCAGCATAGCGCCCCACGACTCCCGCCGTGCAGCCCGCCGGGGCGTGGACGGGGACCCGTCAGGTGGTACTCAGGCTGCTCCTACCTCACCCCCCTGGGGGGCCATGGGGCGCGCTGACGGCTAGGGACCTAGGGTCACCGGGAGCCGGGGCGCAGCGTCCCGCAGAGGGGCGCACGTTGCGGTATCCCAAAGCTGACGACGGCGCGCTGAGTGTGAGGTCCCGGGCGCGGCGCGGGAGCCCTGAGTGCGGTATCAGGGGCTCTGCGGCGCGGAGGGGAGCTGCGGGCCTAGTGTGCGGACTGCCCCCTCGGCCGCGGGCGCTCATTGGACGGGGAGGGGCGGGGCCGAGGCCGGGGACACGCGCGGCCCTTAGGGCGGATCCGCCCGCGCCAGCCCGGGCGCTCCGCGGCGCGCTAGGTGTGGCGGCCGCCGCCTCCCCGCGGCGCTCCAGCGCGCTGCGGCGCGGGGCCCACCTGCTGCAGCGCGTTGCGAAGGGGCGCGGTGGAGACCCTCGGCGCCCCGAGCGCCCAGTCCCTGCCGATGCCGCGCCACCGGGTCCTAGCGCCCTTCATTTGGCCACCCCAACTTCTGTGGGCGACCAAGTGCACAGAGTGGAAAAGGACAACACTTTCCCTTGTCCCCGAACTAAAGTGACACTGACACTGGAGCCTAGCATGGAGGATGCGTTCAATTCATCGGGGCTTCTCTTTCCATTCTTCCACCTCTGTGAAGTGGGTAGAATCCCCGCCACTGAGACCTATAGGACACTTTCAACGTCCTTTTTTCAATACTGCCTATAGGGGCTCCGTGGGCAGCTGGCCTCAGGTAGGGGGATTCTTTCATCTAGGGCCCTTGTTGCTTCCGACCCACTGCACCTCCCCCTATCCCTAACGTTTAGACGTGACGCCCGCCCCCCTGTCCAGCCCCGTGCTTTGCCAGGCCTAGGGACCGGGAATCGACGGCAGACGCCGAGGGGGCACACCTGCGGGCTCCCGCCCTCTGGCCCGGTTCTGCAGAGCTCAGTCTCTCCCCATCTCTCTCTGCGCCTCGGTCCCCCACCCTTTCAGGCGAGGCTGAGACTAAGAAAGAATCAGAAACAGCTGGGCGGTTTTCCCCGCACCAGAGGCCAGGGTGGGAGTCCTGCTGAGAGGGTGGAAACCCTGGAGCCTTTCGCTCCTTAGCCTTTCCACCCCTGCCTCCTCCCCGCTGCTCCTTCAGCCTCCCTCAGCCCCGCACGCAGCCCGAGAGCGAGGTAAATCTGGACGGGGTGGGGAGGTGCTGTCTGCTGCAAGTGACTCCCCTCTTCCCCCACCCCCCTGCACTTCCCAGGCTAGCGGGTAGAGGCCCTGCGGGCTGAGCGGCCCTTACTGAGACGCAAAAGTTCTTTTTAAAATCCTGGATTTCCAGCCTTCTAGAATTTATCTTGGATCTGGCCCCAATCCCTTTCTTCAGCCTCAGTTTCTCCTATGTAGCAGGTGTCTTTCACGCCTCTCCCGGTGATTTATTTACTTATTTATTGAGACAGAGTCTCACTATGTCACCCTCTGTGGAGTGCCATGGCGTCACAGCTCAAGGGCAACCTCAAACTCTTGGGCTTAAGCAATTCTCTTGCCTCAGCCTCCAGAGAATCTGGGACTACAGGCCCCCTCTACAATGCCCAGCTATGTTTTTGTTTGCAGTTGTCATTGTTCTTTAGTAGGCCCTGGCCAGGAGCCTGTCAGCCTCCGGGTATGTGGCCAGCACCCTACTCACTGAGATAGGAGCACCCAGCCCAGATGATTTATTTAAACTTTATGAATGTAGTTCCTGGTTTAAACAATGCAGTCTGTCCCTGGTTTGGGGAGGGCCACGGTGGTATTAGAGCTGTGCCTGAGTGAGAGTGGGAGCCCAAAGGGCACAGCTGGCCAGGAAGCTGCAGATATCACAGAGACAGATAGTAGGGGAAGGCTTCAGAGGAACCTTTATCCTCTCTTCCCACCTCTCTCTCCTTTACCTCCACTTTCTGTGGTAAAGGGCCGCGTGCATTCATTAATTCCACAAATATTTATTCCTATCGCATGCCAGAACTAGGACTGGCAAAACACATCAGTGAACAAAACAAAACAGTTTCTGCTCTCAAGGAGTTTACATTCTATTGGGAGAAGATAGACAATAAACAGTAAACATCAGACCTTAGGCAGATTGTTAGAAAGTGGGAAGTGCAGTGGGAAAAAATAGAGCACAGTAAAAGGGATAGGTCATAATTATAACTAGGGTGATCAGAGTAGGCCTCAGTAAGTTGACTTTCAGCAAAGACTTGAAGGAGATGAGACAAGCCGGGCAGCTTCTTGGTGAAGAACATCCGAGGCAGGGGAAGAACAAGTACAGAGCCCCACAGGCAGGAGGGGGCCAACCAGCTGCAGCAGAGTGAGCTCGAGAGTAGGAGAGGAGTCCAGATAAGTAACAGACGTGCTCCCATCATGGAGGGGAGAAGGTGCCTCCCAGGGCGTGGAAAGTGAGGGCTTGCAGGAGAGGAATAGAGTATTTGCAGGGCCAACTAGATGGCCACAGGAACTAGGACTGGTCAACCAACTGACTCTTCTCCCTCCCCCATTCTCTTTCAGTCTTGTGGGCTCTGGCTGGCTCCGTTTTTTTTTTTTTTTTTTTTTAAGAAAGGCACAGATTCTATGCTGAGTTTCTTTGAGGGGCAAGTGGGAGAAGAGTAAGAACAGGCTCATTCCTGGCCAAGCCCCTTTTCTTGGACTACTCTTTCACCTCCTCCCAGTGCTGCCCCACCCCTACTCGGGCAGCAGTCTTAGAGCTCCAGCAGCCTTTCCCAGACTCCCCTGTGTATTCAGGCCTGGGTGTGACTCTGGCCTTGTGTTTATTTCTACATATGGGCCTGGGGTTGTGGGGTGGGGAGGTGGAGATGATCACATCAGTCTTAACCTTGGGTGGACGCGCCCACATGGGCCCAAAGAACTTCTGAGGCCCCTTCTTTGGCTTCAGCTGTCTTCATAGTCAAGTGGGATTGTGTCTTGGCACAATATAGATGCTCAACTATTAAAGCATGTTTCTGAGATGACCGAGGCCTCAGAAGCATCAGCAGCTCTGAGAGAGAGAGGGAAGTGGGTAAGGGGACAAGACTTCTCTTAAGGCGTACAGGCCACCTCTGTCCCAGAGTGACAACCCAGGATGAGGCTTTGCTCTTTCTTTTTCTCTTCCCCTCTAAGTCCCTCGCTCCCTGGGAGGAATCTCAGGCTGCAGGAGCCAGCTGACTGCAAGAGTTGCACTCAGCCACTTAACTGCAGAACAAATATGGAGCCAGAGAAGAGGTTTTCTGGGATCTGCCACTTTGGAACTTCAAATCTCAAAATAAACTTCCAGTCTTAAGGTCCTAGACACTACTGGAGAGCTCAGCTCCTCACGCAAGGGCCTGATGTGAAGCTTCCAGACTGAGGGGCCAAGGCCAACGGCTCAAGCCAGCTTCTGTCCTGCTTCTCCATCTGACCCTCCAGTTTCTCTTTGGGTTATGTGAGTCAGAGGGAGGAGTCACTGATTTGAAAGTCAAGTCTGGTCTGGAGAGCCCTGAATGGAGTTAAGTCAACACATACTAAGCACCTGCTATGTGCCTTGCATTAGTCAGGGCATCTTAAATGTCAGGGAAGGAGCAAGTGTCTGACTGTCAAGGCATTTTCATGCAGATAAATAAAAGAGGGGCACAGGGAGGCTCTGCTATGGTTCAGGCTGCATACTGCAGCACAGTGAGCAGCCTAAACAGAGGCCGAGGAGGAATTCCAGGTCCCCTGAAGGCTGCCACATCCCCTAGGGACTCTAGCAGGACAGCTTCCATCCAGCAGAGGCAGGCCTTCCCTCTACCCCATGGTAGCACCAGAGTCCCTGTTTCCTCAAAAGTGGGTGCCCAAAGGAGGATCCCTTCTCATCTTTGACATCTCACCTCATGCCTTGCTGTCTAGTGGGGCAGAGTTAAGATTCATCTTTCCCTCTATTCTCAACTTTGAATAGTTACTGGCCTTTGAATGGGAGGGGAGATGAGCTAAGGGAAGCTCTGGTGTGGGTAAACAGCTCTTACCTTGGCCTGGTCCATACCTCAGAGTGCCCCCCTTCCCAAGCCCATCCCCTTTGGCCATGACCTTCTCTTTTTCCCGTGGGTGGGAGGTGGTGTGGATGGTAATGAGCAGAGAGAAAGGCCAAGAAGGGGCTGGGGGGAGGTTTGGATGGGAGTCAAGGAATTCCTGAGCCTGCTGCTTGCACAAGGGGCCCCGAGACGCCTTTCCTATGAGTTCTTTGCAAACCGAGGCAGGTCTCATTTGAAATGGGGCCAGGTTCACACAGGTTCCTAATGCCCCACCTCCTGCCCTGTTGCCTTTGCAGGTGTCTGGGGGAAGTGAAAGGAGTTTGGGAAGAACCCAGGGAGTTTTAGGGGGGAGGGTGAGAGTGGGGATCCATGCTTTGTACACAGCCTGACCGGCCTCTCCTTGGTATTTATGAGCTCCCAGGCGAGGCATGGAACGTGTCTCAAAGAGGCCAGACTAAACGGGTTTAGGAAGGACAAAGCCTCTAGCCCTAAATCAGAAAATGGGGCTTGAGGGGGCAGGACCCCTTTCCTCCAAGCTAGTGTCCAAAGAGGGGGCAAACTGCTCTGCAGGGGACCAGGAAGAAAGGAAGAGAAGGTCTGAGAAGAGGAAGAAGGAGAGGAGGGTTGGGACGGGACAGTGGGCCCATGGGGACTGGGCTTTGGGGAGCAGGGTCTGGAGCCTTTTAGCACTTTGGCTGTAATCAGACTGGAGCCAGGCAGTGGGCGGCAGTGGGCGGGCTGACGGCCATCCTGGGCAGGTGGCCCAGCTTCTGTGTGAGGCCAGTGGGTGTGCTGCTAGGATCCTGGGTGGTCACTGACCAGCCTTTCCCTAAGGGAGGGTTCCTACTTTGCCCCTACTCCCCTTTCCCAATCTGCCCGTATGAATAGGCTAAACACTAAGCTTGCTTTCTCTCCCTACCACGTGTTCTGGGCATCAGAATGATCTGGAAATGTAATTTGCTTCCAATGGACAAAAATCCACAGTGCCCACTCTCTGCCTTCCTCAGTTCACTGTCTCTTGTTCTCTCATGCTCTCCTGGCTCTCGACCGGGTCTCCATCTCTCTGGGTCACCCTGTCGCATGTTTCTTTCACCCTGTGTCTATTCCTATCTCTCTGAGTTCTCCCTACATTCATTTGTCTCTGTGTGTCTGTCTTTCTGTCTCCCCACGTCTGAATGTCTGTCCCTCTCATTCTGAATCCCTGTCTCTTGCCTATCTCCCTGTCAGTCTGCGTCACCCCCTCGCCCTCCACCTTTCTCTGCGTGCACGTGTCTGACTGTCTTGTTCTTCCTCTTTCCCCATCTATGGCTCCACGTCTTTTCTGACTCCCTGTGACTCTGTCTGTTTGTGCCTATGCACCTCTCTGTGTCTTCCTGGGGTGTAGCTTTGTTTCTCTTTGCCTCTCTCTCTCTTTCTCTGGCCTTCTGTCTCACCCCTTCCCTTTGCAACTCTTGCAGCACAGTGCAAAGTGCACTAGACCAGAAAAAAAATCAGAAAACCTAAGGTTTCTTGTTCTCTTCAACTCAGCCATACTCTATTTGCATGACTCTGTAAGTCATTTCTCAACTTCAGGCCTCAGTCTCCCCACTAGCAAAACAAGAAAGGTAGAGATCTAGAGCCCTCTATGAGAGCCTCTTTCTAGTTTTTAATCTATCTTGTTTCTAGCACAGCCTACCCTCTAGTTCCCCAAGGCCCCTACTTCTCTGCTTCTTAAATTTAGCCCTAAAGTCAATACTCCAGCCTCCTAGGGCCTTCAGTGGGGGAGGGGTCTCTGATACTGTCAGCCAGCAGGCCCGCAGAGGAGGACTCCTCACTCCTTCTCCCCCTTAAACATCAGGGTGGACAAGGTCCTTTTCTGGGGCCACGTCTGGGATACAAACCAGATTAGCTCATCTCTATAATCCTCTTTGTGCTGGGGCCTCTGCCAGGCAGGGACACCCACAGCGAAGAGCGAGGGTGTGTGTGTGTGTGTGTGTGCAGATTCTTGGAGAAGGCAGGACATTCAAGGCTCGCCTCCCTCCGTTACCCCCTCCTGCCTGAAAAGCCCAATTTAGCAGCCCTCACAGCATAAGAACCATCTTGGAGCTCTAGCCAAGTCAGGTTTTCCATAATCACAGTCTGTCCCCCACCCCCTGCCATTTTCGTTTCCTACAGCCTCTCTAGGACTGGACTGATCATTCCATAATCATTCTAGCCACACACACCCCTTCCTGAAAAGCCCCGAACCTACCCTTCCTGCACTAGTCACTAAGAGCCTGTGTGAGTGGTGAGTATTCCTCTCCAGTCATCATAGGAGAAGTGGCTTTCTAGCCCCTCTTGAAAAGCGCGGGCAGGACGGGGAAGAGCTGCTGTTGCTGGGCTGCACACTCCAAGTTGGAGGCCTTCAGCCCTGCTCTGAAGTTTCTCTGAAATTTGGAGCGGTCTCTCTTGGCTGATAAGATCAAAGCATTCCCTCTGCCAAACCATTACCTTAGTTTCGAGGCAATTAGAGAACTTATTGTATCAATTAGTCGGGTCTCCAGCTGCAGTCGTTTATCGCTGTCAGTCGTGCGCTTCCAGGGGAAAGGGTCTGCGGGCCCTGGCAGCCCAGCCCCGGAGGGGAGCTGTCCGGCTGCTTTCAGCAGGGACGAGCGGCTGGAGGGGACCAGGGTGCCCTTCCGAGGAGGGGGAAACGGCTCCTGCCCTCGGCTCTACACTTGCGCGCCTGATGTGGCCCGGGAGAGCGAGCCATCGGAGCCTGGAGTGAAGGCGAGAGTGGTCAGGTCAGGCCAGGCCGGGCCCCGGGCTCCGCGGAGGAAAACGCCTAGCGGGAGCCCGAAAGCCAGCCCCTTAACCCGCTGGTGGGTGACTCACCCTGTGGGCCGGGCGCCCCGCCGTGGCGTTTGCAAGAAAGGCATGGCAGATTAGCCTCTTCTCCAGGTGACCCCGGCCTTCAGGCAAGGAGAAAACCCTAGGAGTGGCATGAAAGTGGCGCTGGAGTGTCGCTTCCTTTGCTTCTGCCCACAGTTGCCCAGACCACAGGGTCAGGAGGGGAATCCCTAGAGCAGTGGTTCTTAAAATTTTGTTCTTAGGACCCCTTTACACTCTTAAAATTATTGAGGACCCCAAAGAGCTTTTTAAATATGGGTTATAGCTGTGTCTGTATTAAAAATTAACATAAACACAAAAGCCAACTGACAAAACTCTCAGTGGCCAAAGCTGAACAATTTGAGCAAAAAAGGGTCTTGGTGTGTGCCACACCTTTTAGGGGCAAAACACCCCCAAAAGATTGTAAGAGGGACTTTACCTAGCAAATGCAATCAGTGTAACCTGGTTTCTTGTACCCTCCATGAATCCTCAACAATAAAAAAAAAAAAAGTTTTAGATTGTAACGCAGGGTATAAAATTAAATATTCATGAGCTGATACCGATATGAATAAATGATTGAATAAATAAATTAACAGGGAAGACAGACTAATCTCCCAGGTAGAATAATTCCATAGATATTTTATGTAGATGCCCTACCCTCAACCGGGTTGGGTATAACTCCATAGTACTTACGTGTGGGCTATGTGTGGATGGGAAAAGCAGATTTACAGTGTAGAACCTGATAAATACTAACCTCAACCAAGTGATCAAGGTCAACATCACCAGTATCAGGTTGATAGTTTGTGCCTTTAAAGTGGTGAGATTAACACTTTACCTCTGTGATTTTCCTCTCCATAACTCCAATCTAATCAAGAGGAAAACACCAGACAAATTCCTCAGCGGAATGTTCTGCAAAATACCTGACAAGTACTCCTCAAAGCTGTGAGGGTCATACAAAATAAGGAAAGTCTGAGAAACTGTCACAGCCAAGAGGCACTTAAGGAGACATGACAGCTAAATGTAATATTATATCCTGGAAAAGAAAAAGGACACTAGGGAAAAACTGAGGAAATCTGAATAAAGTATGGACTGTAGCTAGTAATAATGTATTAACATTGGTTCAGTAATTGTGACAAATATACCATCCATTTGTAATGTTAGATGTTAATATTAGAGAAAACTGGGCATAGCATATACGACACTGTACAGTCTTGGCAATTTTTCTAGTCTAAAATATTGACTAATATAGACTAATATTCTAGTCTAAAAATTGACTTTAAAAGATTAATGGAGACATTTATTATTTTTTGAAAAAAAATTTAAGGAAATACATATACTTTGATTTCAAAATATGAGGGGGTACAATTGTTTTTGATACCTGTGAAATAGATAGCTTTTATAATGCTGAAGTCAGGGCTATTAGTGTGCCTGTCACCCGGATAGTATTCAATGTACCTGTTAGGTAGGTTTTTAGCCCTCCCCTGCTCCTCGCCTTCATTTATAATGAATTTTACTTCTCTGTGTGCCCCCGTGTACCTGTCAATTTCTTCCAAATTATTAGAGAGTACATGTGGTGTTTGTTTTTCCATTTCTGGGATGCTTCACTTAGGGTGATAGTCTCTGGTTCCATCCAAATTGCTGCAAAAGACATTAATTCATTCTTTTTTATGGCTGGTAGTACTCCATGGTGTGTGTATGTATCATATATATCAAATGTTAATCCACTTATGAATTGTTGGGCACTTAGGTTGATTCCACATCTTTGCAATTGTGAATTGTGCTGCAATAAATATTTGAGTGCAGCTGTCTGTTTGATAAAATTGACTTCTTTTTCTTTGAGTAGATACCCAGCAGTGGGATCGCTGGGTTGAAAGGCAAGTCTGTATTTATTTCTTTGATGAATTGCCATACTGTTTTCCATAGAGGTTGCATTAATTTGGAGTCCCACCAACAGTGTGCAAGCACCCATTCTCTCTACATCCAGGCGAGTATCTATTGTTTTTTGACTTTTTTCTTGAGACAGAGTCTCACTATGTCGCCTTCAGTAGAGTGCTGTGGCATCACAGCTCACAGCAAACTCCAACTCTTGGGCTTAAGCAGAGTTTTAAGCAAGTAGCTGGAACTACAGGCACCCACCAGAATGCCTGGCTAAGTAGTACCTTGGAGTCTAAACTTAATCCATTGCAGAACCACATTTGAGTTAAAAGACAATTTTTTTTTTTTTTTGTAGAAACAAGAGTCTCACTTTATTGCCCTTGGTAGAGTGCCGTGGCGTCACACAGCTCACAGCAACCCCCAACTCCTGTATGCTTACGCGATTCTCTTGCCTCAGCCTCCTGAGTAGCTGGGACTACAGGCACCCACCACAACGTCTGGCTAGTTTCTTTTTCTTTCTTTTTTTTGAGACAGAGTCTTTGTCACTCTCAGTAGAGTACTGTGTACTCATAACTCACAGCAACCTCAAACTCTTGGGCTAAGCAATCCTCTTGCCTCACCCTCCCAAGTAGACAAGACTACAGGCACCACCATAACACCCAGCTATTTTGCCGCTGCTCAGGCTGAGCTCAAGCAAGCCATCTGCCTCAGCCTCCCAGAGTGCTAGGATTATAGGTGTACAGATTACTGTGCCTGGCAAATTTTCTCCTTTAAAATAATAGAAACTGGATTAATCTATCCCCAGATCCCACAAACTCGAATTTTCAAAAGGATTTTAATAGTAAATACACTGGATTTTAAGGTAAAATATTAACAAGTAATATTTGAATAAAAATGTCAGTTAAGAAAGTTAAAATATAAAAACCTAATATGAAGGCCTGTTTCATCACAATTGAACACTTGGTTTGAAACATATCCCTCACTGTTCACAAGCTCCCAAACTCCTTTACAAGCATCTCTGCTGCTTCTGAGTTAGAACTGGCAGCCTCTCTGTGCATAAGAACACTGTGGACCTCAGTCCTTTCCTTAAAGTTCGTGAACCAGCCCCTACTGCCTTTAAACTTCTCCTTTTGAGTACTAGTGTCAGGCATGCCTTTCACTACATCATCGTGAAGGCCCTTGGCTTTCTCACAAATTGTGGTCTCAGAAATCACATCACCAGCCAGCTGTTTTTCAATAATCCGAACTAAGAGTTTTTCCATCTTTTCCATACTTTTTGATCTCCTAGACTCTAGGACCTAGAGGTTATCGTTGTAACCCCTTTCACCACATCAAGCTGCTTGGATAGCTCCTTTATTTTGCAAAATTGTACAAACATTTGATTTAGGCATCTTGAACATAGTGGCGAGATCAGCCACATGTGTACTGCTTTCATGCTTAGCAATAAGATCTTCCTTTTTTTTTTGAGACAGAGCCTCAGGCTGTCACCCTGGATAGAGTGCTGCGGCATCACAGCTCACAGCAACCTCCAATTCCTGGGCTCAAGCGAGTCTCTTGCCTCCGCCTCCCAAGTAGCTGGGACCACAGGTGCCCGCCACAACACCTGGCCATTTTTATTGGTTGCAGCCGTCATTGTTGTTTGGCAGGCCCGGCCTGGATTCAAACCTGCCAGCTCAGGTGTACGGGGCTGGCGCCTTAGCCCATTGAGCCACAGGTGCCGAGCCAATAAGATCTTTCTTAACTTCAACTGTAGCTCTAACAGGTTTCCTCTTCTTTTTTTTTTTCTGAGACAGTCTCACTATGTCTCTCCCTGGGTAGAGTGCTGTGGCGTCACAGCTCCTAGTACCCTCAAACTTGAGCTTAAGCAATTCTCTTGCCTCAGTCTCCCAAGTAGCTGGGATTACAGGCATCCACCACAATGTCTGGCTATTTTTTGTTGTTGCAGTTGTCATTGTTGTTTAGCTGGCCGGGGCTGGGTTTAAACCTACCAGCCTCGGTGTACATGGCCGGCGCCTTTGTACCCACTGAGCTACCGGCGCCACCCTTCCCTCTTACTTTCCTCACTACATTTTTGAGGACCCAATGGCAAATATACTTAGTTATTATATAAAAAAAAAACACAAAATAGGCACAAAAGAATAAAATTACCAGCAAACCACACCATAGAGATACTTTCACTATAGCTTCTGAACAACCAAGCATATGGCTGGCCTGAGTACTGGGGAAACATATGCACAAAAATGCACAAAATGCTGGGCAATTCGGGTTTTGGGCAAAATTTGCTCAAATTTTTTGTTTAGATTCCAGGTTGTTTGAGTTCTGGGGGCAATACTGTAATAGTCATCCTGACAGGGGTAAGGTGATATTTCCTTGTGATTTTAATTTGCATTTCCCTGATGATTAGTGATGTTGAGCTTCCTTTCTCTCTTTCTCTCTTTCTTTTTTTTTAGAGCTGGGGTCTCATTCTTGCTTAGGCTGGTCTCAAACTCCTGAGCTAAGCAATCTGCCTGCCTTGACCTCCCAGAGTGCTGGGATTACAGGCGTGCGCCACCATGCCTGGCCCTGAGCGTTTTTTCTTATGTTTGCTGTCCATTGTCTACCTTTCTTTTAAAAACTTCTGTTCATGTCTTTTGCCCACTTAAAATTTGTTTTTCTTGCTGACTTGTTTGCATTATTTGTAGATTCTGAATATTAGCCTTTTATTTGTTGTATAGTTTGTGAATATTTTTTCCCATTCTTTAGGTTATCTATTTACTTTCTTGATCATTTCCTCTGTTGTGCAGAGCTTTTTAATTTAATCAAATCCCATTTACTTATTTTTGTTGTTGCTATAATTGCCTTTGAAGTCTGAGTCATAAATTCTTTGCCTGAACTTTTCTTAAAGTTCTTGAACCACCCCCTACTGGCTTTAAACTCCATTTTTTTTTTTTTTTTTTTTTTACTAAATTTGCCTCTAGAATTTTTATGGTTTAATGCCTTAAATATAAGTCTTTTATCCGTCTTGAATTAATTTTTGTAAGTGGCAAGAGATAAGAGTCTTCATTCCTCTGCATGTGCCTATCCAGTTTTCCCAGCACCATTTATTGAATAGGCTTCCTTTCCCTGGTGCATGTTATTATCTGCTTTGTCGAAGATTGGCTGGTTGTAGATAGATGGTTTTGTATCTAAGTTCTGTGTTCTGTTCTGTTGGTCTGTGTCTCTTTGTGTGCCAATACCATGCTGTTTTCATTACTATAGCCTTGTAGTATAATATGAAGTCTGGTAATGTGATGCCTCCAGATTTGTTCTTTTTGCTTAAGAGTGCTATGGCTGTGCAGACACTTTTTGGTTCCAAGTTAAGCATAGAATTAATTTTTCTAGATCTGTGAAATATGATGTTGGTATTTTGATGGGGATTGCACTGAATCTGTAAATCCCCTTGGGCAGTATGGATTTTTTTTTTGTTTTTAAAGACAGAGTCTCACTTTATTGCCCTCGGTAGAGTGCTGTGGCATCTCACAGCTCACAGCAACCTCCAACTCCTGGGTGTAGGCGATTCTCTTGCCTCAGCCTCCTGAGTAGCTGGGACTACAGGTGCCCACCAGAATGTCCAGCTATTTTTTTGTTGCAGTTTGGCAGGGCCGGGTTCGATCCCACCACCCTCAGTATATGGGGCTGGCACCCTACTCACTGAGCCATATGTGCCGCTCTGGATATTTTAACAATGTTAATTCTACCAATCCGTGAGCGTGATGATTTTCCATTTGTTTGTGTTGTCTGCAACTTCTCTCTTTAGTGTTTTGTACTCCTTGTGCCAATCATTCATCTCCATGGTTAAATATATTCCTAATTATTTTATTTTCTTTGTAGCTATTGTGAATGGTATAGAGTCTTTGATTTGACTTTTGATTTGTCTGTTGTCAGCTTATAGAAATGCTACTGATTTGTATACAGTGATTTTGTCACCTGAGACTCAGCTGAATTTATTTATGAGTTCTAGGAGTGTTTTGGTGGAGTCTTTGGGATTCTCTAGATGTAAGATTATATTGTCAGTGAAAAAGGATAGTTTGACTTCCATTTTCGCATTTTGGATACTTTTTATTTCTTTCTCTTGCCTGATTTCTCTGGCTAGGACTATATTGAATAGAAGTGGTAACAAAGGGCACACTCGTCTTCTTCCAGTTTTTAGGGGAAATGCTTTCAACTTTTCTCCATTTAGTATGATGTTGGCTGTGGGTTTGTCACATATGGCTTTTATAATTCTTTTGTTTGTTTGTTTGTTTCTTTACAGCTGGCTGGGGCTGGGTTTGAACCCACTACCTCTGGTATATGGGGCCAGCACCCTACTCCTTTGAGCCATAGGTGCCACCCTGGCTTTTATAATTTTGAGATTATGTTCCTTCTATTCCTAGTTTGATAGTGGTTTTTATTATGAAGAGTGTTGGATTTTGTCAAATGCTTTTTCTTCATCTATAGCAGTGGTTCTGAACCTGTGGGTCGCGACCCACAGGAACTGTATTAAAGGCTCGCACCATTAGGAAGGTTGAGAACCATTAATGTATGGGGAAGGTTTATATGGTCTTTGTTTTTGCTTCTGTTTATGTGGTGAACCACATTTATTGATTTATGTATGTCAACCCGTACTTGCATCCTTGGGATGAAGCCTAATGGTCATGGTAAATGTTCTTTTCTTTTTGATGTGCTGTGGAATTTGGTTGTTAGTATTTTATTGTGGATTTTTGCATCTATGTTCATAGGAATATTGGTCTGTAGTCTTTTTTTTGTTGTGTCCTTTCCTAAATTAGGGAGGATTTCCTTCTTCTTCTTCTTTATTCTTTCTTTCTTTTTCTTTTTTTTGAGACAGAGTTTCAAGCTGTTGCCCTCGGTAGAGTGCAGTGGCATCATAGCTCACAGCAACCTCCAACTCTTGGGCTTAAGCGATTCTCTTGCCTCAGCCTCCTAAGTAGCTGGGACTATAGGTGCCTGCCACAATGCCCTGCTATTTTTTTTGTTGCAGTTGTCATTGTTGTTTTAGCAGGCCCAGGCTGGGTTTGAATCTGCCAGTCCCGGTGTATGTGGCTGGCACCCTAACCACTGACCTACGGGTGCCACCCAATTTCCTCCTTCTTGATGTTATGGAATAATTATGTTTTGTTTCTTTCAGACAAGAGTCTCACTTTGTCACCCTTGGTAGAGTGCCGTGGCATCACAGCTCACAATCTCAAACCCTGGGGTGTAAGCGATTCTCTTGCCTCAGACTTCTGAGTAGCTGGGACTATAGGTGTCTGCCACAACACCTGGCTATTTTTTGTTTTGTTTTGTTTTAGAGACAGTGTCTCGCTCTTGCTCAGACTGGTCTTGAACCTGTGAGCTCAGGTAATCCACTTGCCTTGGCCTCCCAGAGTGCTAGGATTACAGTCATGAGCCACTGGGCCTGGCCTCTTATGGAATATTTTCTGTAGGATAGGTACCAGCTCTTGGAGCTATTTTTTATTGGGAGAGTTTTTTGTTGTTTCAATCTCATTGTTTTTGTCTGCTCAGGAGTTCTATTTCTTCCTGATTCAGTCTGGGGGAGGTTGTGTGTTTCTAGGAATTTGTCCATTTCTTCTACATTTTTTATATATGTGCATAGAGATTTTTGTAGTATTTACTGATGATATTTTATACTTCTGTGGTATATCTCCTTTTTCATTTCTGATTGAGTTTGTTTGGGTTTCTTTCTCTTCTATTCCTGGTTAATCTAGCAAAAGGTCCATCAGTTTTGTTTATCTTTTCAAAGAGCCAACATTTTGTTTCATTGAGCCTTTGTATTTTGGTGTGCAGGGGTCCATTTTTTTTTTTTCAGGGGTCCATTTTATTTAGTTCTGCTCTGAGCTTTGTCATTCCTTTCTTCTGCTGGCTTTGGGTTTGGTTTGCGCCTCCTTTTTTACTTCCTTGAGATGTGACATTAGGTTGTTAATTTGTGATCTTTCTGTCTTTTAAAAATTTTTTTGAGACAGAGTCTCCCTTTGTCACTGCTGTTGGAGTAGTGGCATACTTATAGCTCACTGCAACCTCAAACTCCTGGGCTCAAGCCATCCTTCTACCTCAGCCTCCCAAGTAGCTCTGTGTGTGTGTGTGTGTGTGTGTGTGTGTGGTGTGTGCACCACCATGTCCAGCTAATGTTTTCTAGAATGTTTTTTAGTAGAATTGGGAGTCTCAGTCTTGCTCATGCTAGCCTTGATCTTCTGACTTTAAGTTATCCTCCTGCCTTGGTCTCTCAGAGTGCTAGGATTATAGGTGGGAGATACATTCAGCCTTTTCTATCTTTTTTAAAAATATTTATTTATTTATTTATTTGGGCCTTTTCTATCTTTTTGATGTTGGCATTTGTGGCTATGAATTTTCCCATTAAGACTGCTTTTGCTGAATTCCATAGATTTTGATAGCTTGCATCCCCTTTATTCGTCAGTTCAAGGAATCTTTTGATTTCATCTTAATTTCATCATTTACCATTCAGCAGCAGGTTGTTTAATTTCTATGACTTTATGTAGATATGAGTGTGTCTGTTGAAATTGATTTCTGTTTTATTCCACTATAGTCTGAGAAGATACATGATATGATTTCAATTTTTTGAATTTGTTAAGACATGTTTTATGGCCTAAAATATGATCATTCTTGGAGAATGTTCCATGTGCTTCTGAGAAGAAAGTATAGTCGCCAGTTTTTAGGTAGAATGTTCTGTAAATGTCAGGTAGTTCTGTTTGCTTAGAGCCCTGCTTAAGTGCGATGTTTATTTTCTATGATCTGTCCAGGTCTGTTACTGTGGTGTTGAAGTTGTCAGAAATTATGATGCTACTATTTATCTTTTTGCTTAGGTCTAGTATAACTTCCTTTATGAATCTGGGAGCCCCTATGTTATGTCTACATATATTTAGGATTGTTATGTTTTCTTGTTGAATTGGTCCCTTTACCATCATATGATCATCCATCTTTGCCTTTCTTTACCATTGTTGCTTTAAAGTCAATTTTATCTGATATAAGAATGGCTACACCTGTTCTCTTTTGGTTTTGTTTCCATGAGATTTTTTTTGCATCCCTTCCCCTTGAGTCTGTGAGTCCTTGCAGGTTAGATGTGTTTCCTGGAGATAGCAAACACTTGAGTTATGTTTTTTATCCATTCAGCTAGTCTATGGCTTTTAGGTGGAGCATTCAGACCATTAACATTGAATAATAATAATATTCAGACCATTAACATTGAGTAATAATACTGCTTTTGGGCAGCACCTTATTCCCTCTTGTGCTATTGTTTTATAGGAGCTGTGATTTTTAGCTTTGGGGTGATTTTACACTGGTGGGTATCTATTGTCCTGATGCATGTTTAATGCAGTTCTGAGTATTTCCTGGAGAGCAGGTCATTACAAATTCCTTTAGTGTTTGCTTCTCCAGAAACGTCTTTATTTCTCCATTAATTAAGAAACTTAGTTTTGCAGGATACAAAATTCTGGGTTGGCAGTTTTTATGTTTACAAAGACTGAAGACAGGCCCCAATCCTTTCTGGCTTATAAGATCGTTGCTGAGAAGTCTGCAGTTAGCCCGATAGATTTTCTTTTGTAGGTCAAGTGTTGCTTTCATCTTACTGCTTGTAGAATTTTCTCCTTCATTTGACTTTGGCCAGGTTGATTACTATGTGTTGTAATGATGGTGTTAGATGACCATCATGTATCTGGATGTTTGCATTGTGGCAATACCAAGGAAGTTTTCCTTAAATAAATTTTCCATGCTTTTTGCTCTTTCTTTCTTTCTTCTTCTTCTTCTTCTTTTTTTTTTTTTTTGAGATAGAGCCTCAAGCTGTCACCCTGGATAGAGTGCTGTGGCATCACAGCTCACAGCAACCTCCAACTCCTGGGCTCAAGCCAGTCTC
>CAUYON010106444.1:0-25563 GCA_963573935.1 Arctocebus calabarensis | reverse complement strand
CAAGCAGCTAAGGCCACATACAACTGAGCTGGTGGGTTTGAATCCACGAATCCAGCCCGGGCCCGTCAAACAACAATGATGGCTGCAACCAAAAAAATGGCCGGGTGTTGTGGCAGGCACCTGTAGTCCCAGCTACTTGGGAGGCAGAGGCAGGAGACTCGCTTGAGCCCAGGAGTTGGAGGTTGCTGTGAGCTATGATGCCACAGCACTCTATCCAGGGTGACAGCTTGAGGTTCTGTCTCAAAAAAAAAAAAAAAAATTGCTACGAGGGCAGAATAGAGATGATAAAAATCTACATAGATTCTATACTTGGGTTCTTGGTCACATCTTTAAATTCTTAATTCGCTTTAACAAAAGAGAATCTGAAGTTTGTAAAGATTCCTTTAAGGATATAATTTACAACTAGAAGGCTTGGGAATTCCACTTCCTGGACTCATAGAGAACAGGCCTCAGTTCCACAGCAAAATAGTGGTGAATAAATACGCATTTATGGATTTTAAACAAAAGTCAAATGTTTTCTGTATATATGTGATTTGCGATTCCCCAGTTTAATGGACTTATGTGATAGTCAGTCAATTACCATTATCAAGCGTATGGAATAAGAAAGTTTCTATTTTAAAAAAGAACATACTAAACCAGGAAAAACTTTTTCTTAACTTACGCATAATGAACAGAGATAGAAAAGAATGGATTCAAATATCCAAACCAAGTAACAAAATCCATTCCAATACCTAAGTGTACTTATATCACTTAAGTGAGAAACAGCCGGGCTATAACTATAAACATTAAATTTTGTACAAATCTGAGCCGTGTAGATTCCAATTAATTACTCCATGGCATTACCACGTCTTTCTATAACTATGTAATAGTAATACTGACTATAATCAGAAAGATTTAGTAGACATTTATGGATGGAAATCAGATGATTTCATCCACAGTGTCTGGATTACTTTGATATGTTTGAGCCTGAAGCAAAATAATGTAATAAAAAACAACATATAGAAGAGAACCTCAATTTTTCTCTACACATGAAGCCATTGCTGATTTGCAAAGAATCAAATCTAAGTCCAACCAGGTGAAGACATTCCATATATCATCTTTCCTGCTACAGTATAAAAATAATATTTGCCTTTCTGTATATTTATATCCTATTTCTAACTTTGTGATATCCTGGCATCAAGTTATCCAGAGACACAGAGTAGGACCTTAGCAAATGTTAAACACAGTGGAGATGAATTACAGAATACCGCAAAAGGTTTTCTTTAAAGATCATCTCAAGTCATAAGCCCCCAGAAATCATAAACAAAAGACCAGTGAGTTGGAAGGCAGATCTTATATATGTAGCCAGATGAGAAACAGGCTATATAATGTGTGTGTGGCAAACTGGAAACGCCCTCCACTCCTCCTTTTCCACGAGTCTAAACATCCCACTGGCCATGCCTTTTGGTTTTAAAAACTTTTCTTTCAGGTGGTGCCTGTGGCTCGAAGGAGTAGGGCACTGGCCCCATATGCTGGAGGTGGCGGGTTCAAACCCAACCCTGGCCAAAAACCATGCAAAAAGAAAAAAAAACTTTTCTTCCATTGCAAATACACCTAGAAGGGGGAAATCTGAAGTTCTATCTTCTGATGTTTCATTACAGGTTATTTTCCAGTTCTACTTGGAGAATAAGACTCCTTTGCACTCATATATAAGATCTGCCTTCCAACTCACTGGTTTTTTGTTTATGATTTCTGGGGGCTTATGACTTGAGATGATCTTTAAAGACAAGGAATAACCATGGGACAAGAGGAAACTCAGAAGAAGTCACGTGATGGGAATGGAGGAGCATTGCCAAATTCCCCCAGGCACAAATTAATTTAAAAAATACGAATTCAAAGACTCATGAAAGTTGACTTTATAAACCACCAAATTCTTTTGATTATAGCTGATAAAAACTACCCAGTCGGTTTATACACAGGCAGTCCCCAAGGGTTATGAACAAGGTAGGTTCTGTAGATCTGTTCTTATGTTGAATGAGTATGTAAGTTGGAGCAGGTACATTTACCTATTACCTGGAGGAGCCTCTGTTAAGTGTGAGTTGTATGTACATCCCCTAGGTGTAACTCGGGAATTACTGTAATAGCCCCTGTTCACAAGTGCACATTATATGTAAATCAGATGTTTGTAACTCGGGGACTGCCTACACTTGTAACTCAGAACTGCATTCTCATGGCCATTATAAAATGTCACTCTGCGAGGGGCAGGTAGAAAGGCATTTCTTCTCTTTCCATTTACTCCTGATATCAACATCTTAAAGTGAGGGAAACCTCAGATGCAGTTTGAGAATTTCAAAACAGAAGAGAATTAAGATGGTAATTCATCTGGAAAGCGGGCCAGGGCCTTGTCATACAAAGTGTACAGACCAGTATCACTTAGAAGCTGGTCAGAAATGCAGGCGTCCATCCAGACCTACAGAATTTCATTTGCATTTTAACACAGCACTTGAAGGTCTGTTTGCATATCAAGCTTTATTTATTAGCTTAAAACGTAGGTTTAGAGTGGATTAGATAAAGAACGACTTATAAACATTATAAGGAAAGATTTAATCTCCCACCAAGAAACTAATTGATAATATCTCTAGTGAAGTGATCACATTTTCTAAACTTTACAAGGATTTTTATAAATATAAGCAAGATCCGTGAGGTGTGAATAGCAGGTCTCCAGGCCTTAAATCACCCAACAGCTTCTTCGACACATGTGGTTATTCCACTTACTCGTTCTGAAAAACAGCTGATGACAGGTGAACGACGCTCCCTCTGGACGTTCAGATGACTGATTTTGTATAAATCAATATTGGGTGCCACAAAATGTCAGAAAATACCAAATGAGGAGAAAAGAATCAATAGATAACCTTGGAATTAAATAAGTGATGAATAATCTTTACCATCTAAAATAAATTAAACCATGAAAACCAAGTTAAAGTAACATCAAGCGTCTGGCTTAAAACCACAAAAACAATATAATTTAGAGGTAAGGCCACTTGCCACTACAATGGCAGTTCATTTTTTTTTTATTAATTCAGAAGAACGTTAAGACAAGATCTACAAAATAAAAGCTGAATTCAACTTCTGAGCTTCTATCTAAGCACCCATAATTTTTTAAGGTTCTACAACAAACACAGTTTACAGGTGTAAACATAGCATTGTATTAACCATCATATTACCATGTATTAACCTCATATCGATGAGGTTGAGGAGACAATCTCTGCTTAACATTTTCAAAGAGGAGCTGGTAAGGGCAGAGGAACAAATTCCATGGTTTATTCAATTTAGTTCATAAATTAGTAAGTATCCTTAGAATATAAAGGCCTTAACACAATAACTAAGAAAATGCCATGAAGGCTATGTTAACCAGTTTGATGAAAATATCTCAGATTGTATATGAAACCAGCACATTGTACCACATGATTGCATTAAGGTACACAGCAATGATTTAATAAAAAAAATTAAATTAAAAAAAATGTTCCCAACAAAAAGAAATGATAGATGTTTGAGGTATGGCTATCTTAATTACCCTGATTTAATCATTACATATTGTATGTAGATACTAAAATATCCATAAATATGTACAATTATTATGTAACAATTTAAAAAAAAACATAAGTTTATAAATGGACCAAACTGGTTTTCAGAATTCAAACAGATATTTTTCTGAGTCCTAACTGGCATCACAGATATATCCAATCTTGTAAGAGAAAGGTAGATAAACTTCTCTCTTCATGAGTAAACAGATGTAAAGTCATGTTTTTACAACATTTAATTGCCCTGATATATATATCCCTAGATTCAAAAAGCACAAATTAAACACCTACTATGTGCTAAGGATGGCAGGGGATACTAAAGAGATGGGGAAACATATCCATGCCCTCAAGTCCTATGAGAAAGATGGCCACATGAGCAAATTGCTGCATCTGCCAGTGACATCTGAGCTCTGGATAGGGGCACATGCCTTGCAGACCCCAGGGATCATTCCATCCCAAATGCTGCCCCGACAGAGCTCAACACATATTGGGTAGTGTGTTTGAGGAAAAACAGCTTTTGGGGATCCCGCCCCTCCCTTGTGGGTGCCACTGAAACTATTACAGATTTATAGTGATAGTGTTTTTAAATGAAATTGTTTCTGAGATGTTTCTACATCAAAGCAGACCATAGTACCATGAATAATACCTCACAGTACTCTGACCTATGGATTCCTTTCTCCTTTCCAGACTCACATCCAGATCCAAAGATACCTATAAAACACTGATCTCTGCACAGACTAACAAACTCACCTCCGCTGGATATCAGTCCCTGGTTTGCATGAGAAGAGAAATTTGCAGTCCTCTGACCTTATGGCTGCCAGGACCAGGATTGTTCAGAGGGAGGACACCTGGAGATTGGCTGGTATACAGAGTCTTTTGAATTTCATCTAACAGCAAGAAATGCAAAAGCACAGCTTCTTTTGCAAGGTTTAGGGAGTAGGGTGGGTGCTGTGTTTCTTGGACGTGGGCAGAAAGAACGTGACCTTGGGAGCTTTTGATTTGAGAAGAAATCCTCAAATGCTTGCAGCTGCAGTTCCAGCCCTCAGGGGGAGCTCGTGAGCTGAGCTTACTCACGGAGGAGCGGAATGGCAGCGGAGGCAGAGGGAGGGCGGTCTCTCCTCCAACAGGCGGCCCACGCGGAGCACTGAAACCACACTCGTAGACGTGACTTCTCATCTGAAGCTGAGGCTGTCACCCCACCGAAAACAACCCTGGGAATCAGGACTGCGGACAGATTTAGAAACCAAACTAAGCCAAGTTCGCCCTGGATGGTTGGTAAAGCATAGTAAACATATCGAACCAGGGACATGAAATCGTGCCACGGCTCCAGTAAATTCCTAGCCTCACCCTTTGTCGCAATGGTAAACTCAGGGGCTCAAAAATGTTGAGTGTTCACTACACGCCATGCAGGCACGACACCTTGAGATACCATCACCGCCACGTTTTAAAGACAAAGACGCTGAAGCAGGGAAAAGAAGAGTAGCTTTCCAAAGTTCCCGTGGCCTTAAAGGGGTGGAGCCTAAGCCAAGTGGAAAGTTCCAGAATCTTCTCTGGTAGCCCCATTCTCACCCGCTTCCCTTCTTCATTAACCTTTGCAACAATAGGTTAGTGGGGGTGTTGGCACCTGGCTGCAGAGTTAAGACTTTTCCAAGCTACAACCCAGATCAGTGCCAGCTCAAATGGCACTGATGGAGCCCAGAGGTGTGCGGGATACACAGAGGCAAGGAAAAGCACCCGGGACAGAGAGCAGAGCCCTCCTGCATGGAGCCCTGGGGCTTACAGCTGCCACAGGAAGCCTTCTGGTCCAGTGGGTACTCACAGAGTCGTCTGCTTTTAAGATGCGCTTAATGCCTTCTTTAAAAAAAAAAAAAGCCTCGTCAGGATAAAATGAACCGGAATTAGAGCTACTGCTTTGATGCATGTGTTATTTTTGGCTGAATGTCCTGCTCTTCTGAATGCTGTTGGTAGGATGCTGAAGCTTCCTCTAGTAACGCAGGCTGACTGCTGTCCCCAAAGGACCCCGAGGAAAACAAGAGGAACTATCTCGCAGGCTTCAACAGACAGGGGACGTTTAACATAAATAAACTCCCACTGAACGTTTTTCTCCAAAAAGAATCCATTCATTAGCTTTATTTCCGACACAGTATTTATGAATTTCCTTTCCAGCAGGGCCCCCGTCAGGGCCAACGTCACACAATTCCAACCTCTTTCACGTATGTTTGCTTTCCCTCCTGGAAGATCAAGGCCAATGAATAAAAGAAAGGGGGGATGTGGCCCCTATATTTAGCTCTCCTTACAACATCATGTCTCACAGGTATTAAAAATAGACCCAAATCGCTTGAAGACATTCTGAAAAGCAAAGGCAGACTAGCTTTCTAAGAGGAAGTTTTAAATGTTTTCTGCTCTCTTTCCTAGTTGTGTTCCACGAGTGAGTTTTGTTTTTTTGTTTTTTTTTTTTAAAGATGCAAAAGCTCCTTAAAAGTTAAGCAGGCTTGCCTTTTGCAGGAGGCCTGGCAGGGTGGCTGTCCGGTTTCACAGGGCTCTATGCCTCCTACTCACTGTTCCTGCGGGTTAGTTCGTGGAGGGCTGTATTTTAAGAGAAATCAGGGCTGGTCTTTGGTGAAACATGTAAAAGAAAGAGGCTACTCGGGGAAATTCTTTTCTGTCAATAACCTCCGTCCCCCACGCCCAGACTCTGACATTCCCAAGGTCCCTGTCAGAGGGAAAGCAGCTCAGATTCAATTCACTGAACAAATAATGTGTTATTTGTGATGTGCCAGGCACAGTGCCAGCAGTGGGGAGCAAAGGATGGATTGTCCTTGTTGAGAGTGGGTGCCAGGTAATTCCCCAAGTCAGGAAAGCTTCCAGGGGACCATGGGCAGCACAATTCAGAGAGAGGTGACGTCTTATCAGAAAGCATCAGGATGAATGTGTGGTGACGTTGAGGGTGGGGAAGTGGGACTCAATCTACCTGTGCCCAGGTGTGGGAGAAGCTCAGCACTCAGTGTAACACCTTTCCCCAAAAATATATGCCCGGTGAACCCTGAGGAAAAAGCCTTTTAGAGCGAAAGGATGGAATTTCCACTTGGAAAAAATCACATCGCCCTAAAAATGCAGCCTCTCTCAAACACTGCAGCTTGCCACCTGCGTAACTCGGGTAATTTACTTCCCTGTCCTGAGCCTCAGTTTCTTCATCTGGAAAACGGGGATCCTACTTCACGGGGCTGATGTGCTGATTAAATCATTCGGGGACTGTGTGACGCAGGTGTATGCACGTGCTTTGTGGTGAGTACTCAAGGCACGGATCTAACTTGCTCACAGGGGAGGTATTTCCACCAGAGCACATTTCTAATATGCCTCAAATCCCACGCAGTACCCACTCTTCCGGCAGAAAGGCTTAATAAGGAGTAGGGCACAGAGAGGCTGAGACAGCCCGGTCTCTGCTTTTGAAAACGTCTAATTTTCAGACTTTGTGGTCCATCCCACTTTCTTGACGAAAAGTTGGGGAGCATTTTCTAACCTGCAGTAAGAGACAAAAGGGCCTATTACACAGAAATAGCAGGGGGTGAAAATCGGTGTTTGTGGAAGGGTGTTCTATTTCCCAAGCCTCCCTCCAGGTGGCCAGAGCGGTCTCTGATTCAGTGGGTCTGGACTGAGGTCTGAACTCTGCACTCACTGCGCTCCAAGGGCTAAGGGAATAGCCAGGGAATGATGCTTTCCTAGGGGAACCAGGAAAGCCCCAAACAGAGGAAGGGACTGTTGAAAACAGTGTTATTCAAACAAGACGGCAAGAGGACTGGATGATTTGAGGGGCAGCCAAGCCGGAGATGTAAATACAGAGCCACAATGGCCAAGGGGAAGGTTGTCAGGGAAGAGGGCCCACTCACCAAGTTCCAGCGCATTACTCACATGGGCTGTGAGTCACTCGTAGCCTTTTAGAATTGTTGATGGCAAACGTTTTGGAGAGTGCTGCGCTAAAGGAATGTGCTCACAGCCATTAACTATGAAGCACTAACTCATCTCAGCAGCCTGACACAAATTATGCCACGCACTTGAAAAATAGCTATTGATCAGTACCTTCTTCCCCGCGCCTTCCAATACCCCAGATCAGCACTTCCGTTCGCTCCCCTCCCCCTCCGATGTCCTCACCCACCCAGTTAGATCCTTCCCAGACCAAAAAATCACACCCCCGGACTTGATTGTCTTCTCGATTTTGCCTCCGTTAAAAATATGAGTCACTCAGAAAGAGGCAAACCAAAAGATAGTCTTTTTAAGTTTCTCCACATATCTGCTTCCTATGAACTTCACAATGTCTTGTCTTTTTTCTCCTCATTACAGACGCAAAGGCACAGATCAACTGATTTGTCATTTCGTGGGTTAGAACATGAGAACCTAAGAGGGCATGAAAATGACACAAGGTAGAAATAGCCGTTACGGGGTTGAATCTGTTTCAGGGGCAAGTCGTACTCTGACCCATTCTAGTAGCAACTGGAGTCTTACTGAGAAAAAGGAAGCCCGCGGACTTTCAAGTCTCTTCCGCAATCTCCCTCTTAATCACAAGAAAAACTAGGGAGGCATGAAATCTTCTGACGCAAAGAAGTCTCCCATCTCTGTCCCCCCACAATCCACTTCTGTTGCCATCTGACTCTGCAACGTCTCCCAATGGATGGGATAGTCAAGTCCATCTCCCAGCCTTGAATCTCGGCTGCTTGTTACTTATTTTATCAAATAGATTGTGGTGAAAGTCACAGTGTGTGATCTGAGTCTGGTGATCTTACGTACTTTTGATCTCTCTCTTTTTCCTTTGCCTTCACTAGAAGAACAAGCGTGGGCTAGCCTGAGACCGCTTAAAGCAGAGCCAAGGTTATCCCTGTTCACTCAACCTGTCAGCCCGCAGCTGACCCACCATCTGGTCCAGATTCAGAAGTAGGCTGAGCTGAGATCAGCAGAGCCTGGCTTAGACAGCACAATTGCACAGAGGACCCTTAGACTCACGAGAAATAAAAGATATAATAAATGACAGTTGCTTCAAGCCAGTAAGTTTTGTGACATACCATTATTTGGCAAAAAATAACTGATATAACTTCCTTTGGAAAAGCCATGATAAAAATGCCATGTAAACAAATAACTTCAAAGGAAAATTGGATTTTCTCTGACATAATTATTAATGAATCATTATTATTATATTAATACATTGTATTAACACAATTACATCATTTATAAGAACAAAAAACAAATTAGGGACTAAAAGCACTTTTCTATATTAGTTTTCATTCTTTGTAAGGTTTAATCTTTTAATAGACTATGTTAACTTGTATGTATTGTTCAAGTTTGCTAGGCTTCAAATTCAGTGGGTCATGCCTTCCATTTGTTGAAGATTATAATAGGCAGAGTTGTACTAGGTAAAGAAGAATAACACATTGGTCCCTGATCCCAAATGACTTCCCATCTAGTAGAGTTGGCAAAGGTGTACACTCAAACACTCTTAATGAATTTCAGTGGGTGTGACATGTTCTTCTTGCTCTTCTATTATTTTAAATCTCACCCATCTTGCCAGGTCCAGATGAAAGGGGCCTTTCTCTTCTACATACTCTCAAATCCCACCCTAATTTTTCCTTTATCCTGTCATAGAGGATCATTTTAAGTTTAAAAACACAGTTTGGGAGGTCTAGAGGATGTTCGGATAATAATCTAAAATAGTCACAAAATGTAAGGATTACAAAAAAGTTTAATATCAGATATATCATGAAGGGTCTTGAATAGTGGCTGCCGTGTATATAGTTGATTCTACAGGCATCTGTGAGCCACAGAAGGCTTCTGAGAAAGGGAGTGAAGTAGTCAGAGCTCTCATCTGGAAAGTGTTATTGGGAGACCTCAGGCCTTTATTACAGGATCATGGGAATCCAGGGTAACAAAGTTTCAGAATGGATGAGATTGTCAATTGCAGATGCAGTGTAGAAATCAAAGAGGATGAAAAATTCATTGCAATTGCCAGGTGTATCACCACTGGTGACCTTGGAAATAAAAAATTCAGTGGATCACACGAGGGAGGGAAAGGAACAGGTAGGGTAAGACCCTTGGCAACGGATGGGTGGACCCCAGGTTCTACCCCAAAATTTTTTCATGGAGAAAGCAAGGTATGATTGATTGTTTACAAAGAAAACTTAAAGATGCACAATATCTGAGAGAAGAATACAGTCATCATTCCCACTTCCAAATTGACAAATCACTTTGATTGGTCTAAAAGACCTAAGAAGCTCTAGCATTTCTCAGGAGGCCTTAGAGGCTGCTGCTGAGAGAGGAGGAAAAGTTGAGCTCTCCAGGAGCTCATAGCAGTGGGGAGGATCCAGACTTCTTGCTTTCATTCCAATAAGCTTCATTCTATTTATCTTCCTTACGCAGAGGTTCCATGCTGCATTTCATTTATAAAAAATAGGGTTCCTTCTATTGATTAAAAATAATAATAATAATTTGAAAACCATTAGACCAGATAATTTCTACAATCCATTCTGGTTCTAAGATAGCAATCCTATACTAATTATCTCTCAAAACTTAGAACAAGAAGAAAGTCAGGAGGTAAGCATCAAACATAGCTCCCGTCTGTTGCAGGTCAAGCAAGGTGCTGTATGTGCTATGCGCTGTCAGTGGGGGTCCACTCACGAATTCACACCCTAGCTCTCTGCAGGAGAAATCACTAGCCCCATTCTGCAGATGAGGAAATTGAGGCCGGTAAAGATCAAATAACTTTCCCAAGACCTTAGCATTGACTCCAAAGCCTGGATGTATGTCCATTATTTCACTGCTGTGCACACTTTTTTTTTTTTTTATTTTGAGACAGAGTCTCACTATGTCACCCTTGGTAGAGTGCTGTGGCATCACAGCTCACAGCAACCTCAAACTCTTGGGCTTAAGTGATTTTCTTGCTTCAGCCTCCCCAGTAGTTGGGACTACAGGTGCCTGCCACAACACCCAGCTATTTTTTTGTTGCAGTCGTCATTGTTGTTTAGCTGGCTCAGGCTGAGTTTGAACCCACCAGACTTGGTGCATGTGGCTGGCGTCATAACCACTGTGCTATGCACGCCAAGCCACTGTGCACACTTTTATGCATATCCAGTGGAGCCTGGGACTCAGCCATGAGTTGAGAGGGGCCACTGAATATGCATTTCTGGGAGCACCAACAGGGGTAAATTTCTCCAGTAGATGCTACTAGACTTAGGGAACAAAAGGGGTATGTTGAGAGGAAGAGATGGGAAGAGAAAAGTTGAAAAAACTGGAAAGAATTGAAAGAAAGTATTGATGAATTTTTAAAACTTGGATCACACACACACACACACCTGCAGCCTTAAACGCCATCTCTAGAAAGGACATCTAGGGTACAGACAGGCATCCTTTACATCAAGTTGAAATAGATTTTAATTTGGGAAATCTAAACTCCTTGGCAAGAATTATTAAAATATGATCCCAACAAGGCCTTGTCTGGTACACCCCGTTTAAAAATTCCCCTTCCTCCAACTTTTTATCCCACTCTGTGCATTATTTTTCTCTGTACCACTTAATGCCATTTCATAATACTACAGGCCTTACTTAAGCATTTATTTCTTTCCTTTCTCTCCCTATCAGTCTATGAATTCTCTGGGTAGGGCTGGAGAGGAGGTTTAGCGTTGTTCTTGTGGGTTTTCTCTGTTTCTAGCATCAACTATAATGTCTGGCTCCTAGGAGGCACTCGATAAATATTTGCTGAACAAATGAATGTGTTACTTTGTCATGATATTTACGGAATAAGCCCTTATATCTATTCATTCTCATCCCAGTGTATGGTATCTGAAATGCTAGAGTCCCCATCAATTACAAGTCTATTTAGCATTTATATGGCACTTCATATTTAAAACTCACTGTTCAATTATTGATCCCCACAATCGACCTTGAAAATTGAGGCTGAATAGTGGGTGTCTCACACCTCTCTCTCCCTTCCTAGGCTTCGACATAAATATGAGCCAGAGGCGTGGGGAGCAAGTTCAAGGGTGTGTGGGAGAAGAGGGTGGGCCAGGGAGGCCAGGCTCCAATCGTTGGAAGTACATTGTCTAGTTTACCTTTGCCTCCTTAGAGGTGGTGGTGCAAAGCCAAAGATCCTCCCCCTGCCCCCAGCTGCTATAGGATGAGATCAGCTTCCCCACCGAGGAGGAGGAGAAGGAGGAAGTCCCAGCAGCCCAGAGAGGATGTGGGGCACGCAGGGAGGAGGGCCTCACAGCAACTGTCTCCCAGCACAGCTCTCCAACTGCCCTCGGAATGTGCCATCTTTTTACAGGTGGTGACCAAACTGCACTTGCTTCCACACCACTTCCTCGCCATGCCTCAGTGCTCAGCTGTCCACCACAGCAAGCCTGAGCTCCTTGGCCCGGATTCCAGTGCCCTGACCTGGCCATCTGGTCTACCCAACCCATTCCGAGCACATGACTTAGCCTTAGGTGAGAAGACCAATGAACACACTGTATATGGAGATGACCCAAATATGGTTAAAAGCAACACCAGATTTCAACCTAAGAGCTCAATAAGCTCTGCTTCACTTTCAAATAGCTCAACTTGTGGTTATTAGGAAGAGATTGCTCTGAGCATGAAATAGATACACACGGTTCTGTTGCCTGAACTGCATGGACTAAGCCAAACACTGTCAAAAATCACTTAATTTTTGTGAGTGATTAAAGTTTCAAGCTCTGTCTCTATCCACTCCTGCCCCTGCTCTGCAAGAACCATGTTCAAATCACCAGAAAAAGAATCAACAGGGGAGAAGATCCAGGTAGGCAGTTTTAGACAAAGCAAGAAAACCCGGTTTGGAACAATGAGGTCATTTTCTTGAGCTCTGTACAATAACATTGGCCATTTCTCCAATGTACTCAGCTCTAATATGAAGCTAATTTATAGCTTGCATATGAAGGCTAAAACCCAATTATAAAAGAAAAAAATAAAATAAATTAAAAAAAAGAAAATTCCTAATATACAAGGTGCAAAGAAGTTTTTCTTGATGTAAAGGGGAAGGGAACTAACATTTGACAAGCACATTAAACATCTCCAATCCGCCCAGCACTACGTGAGCTCTGCACATCCATCATCTTACTTAAACTTCTCAAGAACCCGATGAGATATGTGTTATATCTATCTTCATTTTTAAAAGAGAAGCTGAAAAAGGCTCAGAAATATTTCCCGGCTTGCTTAAGGTCCCACAGTTAAAATTTGAAAGAACTATTCCTGAAAACCAGGCTCTCTGACTATTAAGCCCAGTACTATACATAGTCTGGCTGGCCATTATCTAGAAAGAAATGAAATATTGTTTTATCACCCACTGACTTTGACTTTTTGATCATTTCTTGTTTTAGGGGCTAAAAAGAGAAAGCACTTAAGGTATTTAATCTTTCTTTGTTGTTACTCTGAGGCCACATATCTTGCATTGCCCTGGGGAAATCATTACAAACATTACTTAATACTGTTTGATCTCTGGGTGTTTATTGAGTACCTATTGACCATTCATAGAGATTCCTAGTTGATGAAAAGGGTAGCAGAGCCAACTCTCTCTTTACATCGTTGTATATATTGACTTGATTATCTAAAGCCTTAAACTCAGCTTCGTGAACATTCTCCAGACACATTTGATTCAAAGACGTGTTCTCTCTACTGACTTTTTCAATCTTCAGTAGGTCATACATTATACACACATCAGCTAGTAACTACATTTAAAAAGATATTTTTGACACACATAAATTCACACTGCAGGATACTTCATGCAAGAAACTTCCCAACAGCCAACTTGCTACCAGACTGTTAATAAAAATGTTGTGGAAATTGCTTCTAAAGGATGGCAATTAGCTACAACAATTAGACAAAACATGGTTTCACATTAAATTAAATTGATATTTAAATGTAATTGTTTTTAGCTCCGTGGTGTCAAGGTACTACATAAATCCATTATTACTACTATTTAACAACAATGGTAACAACCGCAATAACTCAACCAAATTTTCCTAGATTGTAAATTGCAGTGCGCCAAAGAACTTAATTGCATACTTGGAAGATAGGTTAACTCTTTTGAGCCACTTGGGATCTTTTCGTGACTGTGCTTGAAAGAGTTAATTGCCTTCCAAAATGGCTCCCAAAGGAGAGAATTTACACACACATACACACACACACACACACACAAGTATAGCTGCACACATAGAGCTCTGAAGAAAAACATTAATTGACACTTAACTCTGCCCAAGTAGTTTTACCCCATTTAAAACTAACTGAAATGTCAACACATTATTAAGAGAACTATTAGCAATTCAAAAATGAAATTATTCTTAACTTCAGACAAAATAAACAAGACAATAAAATCTTTAGAAGACAGCAGTAATCTGTGCTCTGAGGAACTTGAAAGATTTAAAAAAGCAAGATAATTTCTAAATGGATAGAGTTTATCTGTTCGGTTTTGCCTAATTCTGAACCAAAACCTCAAACTCAAGGATACTCAACTCCGAGTTTTCCATGGTCAGTCCAGGAATAAAAACGAGTCCATAAGTGCCTGGGTAAGATAATAGGGAATGGTAGTGACTGTGGCAAATTGCAAAGGGCAAGCCCATCTAAAAGAGTCAGTATTCTCAGTTCTAGGTAATTATTGCTGTGTGAGAATGTGAACCCAAACTATTTATGTATTTTTCTATTTTTTAAAGAAAAGCCAGAAATCTGACTTTTTAAAAAATAAATTCATGATTTTTTAAAACACCATGTTCACCCAACAAAATGTGATCACAGTCTGGATTTAACCACAAACCTCAAGTTTGCCTCCATGGCCTACATGGTTTCTGACATCAAGTCTAAGTTGGCAGGTAGGCCATTTGTAGACGTATGCCTAGGAGCTATTTATGTCATTTTGTCTTGGAAATACGGCCAAATACTGGGCTTTCTACTTCCAAAGAGTAAAAAATATTAGACAACATCAATGCCATGATCATTCATCACTGTTAATGTGGCTGAAGATTCCTATTTCTTCTCTTGGTTTTCACTATAGGGATCTTGCCCTGGATGCATCACATGGAGTCATTGGTGACACAATTCCAATAGCAATCTCATCAAAACCAGCCACCCAATTCATCCACAAATTCAAATGCACTCATTATCAAGTGAGGCGAAGGGACGTGAAGCCCTGCCTCATGCCCTAGCCCCACTCCTTTCTCAACCAGAGACTACTCTCTGCTCCATATGTCACTGGCAACCACAGGAAGCTGGGGCAAGACACGCTGTCAAAAATAACTCCTGTGAGAATCATGGAAATGTTTTCCCATGAGAAATCTGCATAATAGGCCAGTGTGCTTAACGTGGGTGTTGGATAGATACAAAATGCTCAAATCTCATTTTATTCCCCCAAATCTTACCAATTCTCCCACCCCTGAACTCCCAGGACAAGCCCTACTTTCTTTGTTGAATTTCAATTACTTAGGCATGGGTATAAATTCCAAAATATATTAGGGTTCTTTTGAGGGCACAATCCATGTCTGATGTATTGCTGTATCCCACAAAGCAATTAATATGTCCCCAGCAAGTGGTAACTGGGCTTCAAATGTTCAGTAGGTGGTGGGTGAATGATTGGAAAGAGGAAGTGTAGATGAGAAAGAAAATTCTATTTTGGCCCAGACAGCACGATCTAAAGGGTGATTAATAAAAATGTTTGCTATTCACAAAATATCTTATAAACTGTTTTGTGGCCAGCAAGGCAGACACCCAATATTAAGTATTCATTATACAACAGCCACAACCCCTCACTCTCCTTGCAGAGTTAGGGGACAAGGATCCCTCTCCATGCCCTAGAACAGTGGTTCTCAACCTTCCCAAGGCCAAGACCCTTTAATACAATGTCACGACCCACGGGTTGAGAACCAAAGCCATAGACCAACTCTGGTCATTTGATTTCTCTTTGTTTGTAATTTGTACGGTGATAGAAATGGTCCAGGCACCTAGTTCTGGCCAATGAAATGTAAGGAGAAGCTTTCACATTTAAGCAGAAGAGATTCACTTCTATGAATAAAATAATTGGAAAAAACTTGCAAGACTTTTGCCAGTACCTTCCCCTTTCCTTGCAACACCCACTGTGAGGCTATGATACTTGGAGGTGTGGGTTACCTTGAGACTGTGTGACAATAAACATGAGGAGAAAAAGCAGAGAAGGGAGAAGATGCATAGAAAGAACTTGGATTCTGAAGGGCACTGCTGAGCTAATGAATAAACCCTGGGACCACCTATCCCCATCTCCTATTAAGTCAATAATAAATGTCCTTATATAATACATGTACTTACGTAATCAGCAACTGCTCTGAATCTTACAGTGGAAACAATTCCAAACTGATACAGCCTCGTCCCCAAAGACAGATGACAATAAAGGACCACAGACAGGATGTTAATGGAGCAGAGAATCCAGTGACTGGGGCTTTGCTTCCACCCTCCGACCCCGCAGCAAAACAAAGATCTGGAAAAAGCAGAGTTCTAACTGCAATAGCCCGAGTCTCTTGCCCCAGCTCACCAGGCAGCGTGTAAGTGGTGGCAGCCAGGCTCACCAAACAAGCTTCTTTCCAGAGACCAACAAACTCAGGGACACACACCTGTGTTCCCATTTGTCTCCAAATCGCAGCCCCCGGGCAAGCCTTCTGGACGATATTTACGCAGGACTGAATATATGACTCACATTAGGACAAACAGGACTTCCTAAATTGGGCAATTTGTGACTTTGCACCTCAAGTTTCACTCATCCCTGATTCGAAATGCACTAAAAGCACATTATTACTGTTTAAGATGCAAACTACTGCCCTGAAAAATATTGCTTTTTACCTGAGGTGAAACAAGTTATAAATTAATGGTTAGTCGAGGGTAAGGTGCACAGGTAAATAGAAATTCCTCAGAACCATGTGTAGGCCATTCTGCTAATAAGATGAGGCTATACTTGCTAGGGGATTAATTACTCTTTTCTTCTAACTTAATTTATTTCATACTTTAAGAAACCAAAATGTCCAGTAGCCACTATGCTCGTGACAAAGAAACACAATAAAAGCAATTTCTCCAGTACAAAAAATAAAGCGTTGCCGGTAATGCATTTTTGAATCCAGCATACCTTCCTCTAATGAGGTTTCAGCATGCTATAAATAACACTAATGAGACTTTGTCTTGCCCACGTAATATATTTCCTTGATATAGCCTTAGATTCTCCATGTTGCGTGGAAAACTAACAACCTCAGAAAGAAATGTCGTCCAATAGCACATTAAAACGAAAAGCACAATTAAATATAAATGAATTCAGTAATTTAATTGCACAATTGCTGCTTTAAAAAATTCAGAAGAAAAGTAATGATGTCATTTTTTTTAATCGGTAAATAATATAAGTGCTTGTGGGGATGGTCCAATATTTAAATAAACAATTCTCCTATAAAGGGTAGGTAGCAAAGATGATCATAACATACTTAGAAGAATCCTGTGCCTTGCAAAAATCCGAGTAGTGTGGCATGCAACTCTCTGCCCGTGTGATGCCACGCAAACAAACCTTTCAACTTCAATCTTATCATGAAAGTTTATCCCATATTTGGAGGCTTCTCTGATCCTTCAGCATTTTCAACAAAATAGAATGCGAGATGGCAGTGGATCTAGGAGGCTCTCTGACCAGCTTAGCAGAGTCAAATGAGAATTCTAGATGGCTACCAGAAATGCAATCGTCTTCATATGCCCATGACAAATGCTGACAAAGTACTAGAAAATCATTAATGGCTATTTTTCAGTTCTCTCTTATCCCGAGCCTGACACAGCACATCCCCGCTTTGATTGTTCCCCTTGATAAGATCAGAGACATGAAACTTTGTCTACAGGAAGATCTGAAGGTAGGCTTTGGGCTTCACTTTACATTGATTTTTATTCAATTCCAATCAAGAACATATCCAAGAAATTTACTTACTCGATTCCTGCATTAGAGTGAGGATAATGGAGGAAGAGGCTTTTTAATTGTAAGTTAGCTATTATCTTGCATCCCGTGATTGGAACTGACACAGGCAGATGAGAGAAAAAACTTCATGCAGCCACGTAAGCAAGTTTCTGATAGAGCAGAAACTCTGGTGCCCAGGAACAGCCTAAGCAAAGCTACCTCTTGCCTTGGTAGTTACAGTAGTTTGTACATAATGTTCATTCGATAACTCTCCCATTAGATAACTCATTTATTCAATCTTCTCAGTCATTCTTTCAACGAAGATTTATTGAATGCCTTCTGTGCTCCAGGCATGATGGTTCTAGGAATTTAGGATTATGGAGTTAACAAGATGATCATGATTCCACTTTCAGGAGCAAACACCCTAAATGTTTGAGAGCACAATCAATCAACAAGTAAGCCAATTAGGAGTTGTTTCTAAAAGCAGTAAGTGTTATGAAGAATATGGAAACAATAGAGGCTTGAGAGCAGAGGGCTGCTGCTTCAGCAGTGTGGTCAAGGAATATTTTGCTAGAAACTGACTTCTGAGCATGATGAGGGACAATTGGCCAGTGCGAAGATCTGGGAAGGGCATTCCTGGAAGAAGGAACAGCCCATGCAAAGGCGCAGAGAAGAAGCCAAAGAATATGAAGAAATAGTCAAGACAAGTATCATGGCTTCTGCTTTACAAGGGATGAAACTAAAGCCCAGAGAGGATTCTGTGCAAACACATCCAAGTCTCAAACTCAGGCCTTCAGGCTCCCAAACCTGTCTCTCCCCTACACGACAGCTTTGCTTTTCTTAAGATTCTGTTGCGTACCCATACCCATAATCCTAGTTCTTTACAAAGCTGAGGCAAGTAAATTGCTTGAGTTCAGGACTTTGAGATCAGCCTGAGCAAGAGACATCATCTCTATCAAAAATAGGGAAATTAGCTGGGCATTAGCAGGCATCTGTAGTCCCAGCTACTTTGGAGGCTGAGGCAGGAGGATCACTTGAACCCAAGACTTTGAGGTTGCTGTGAGCTAAGCTGACACCACAGCACTCTACCCAGAGCGACAGAGTGAAAGTCTATCTCAAAAAAAAAAAAAAAAAAACCCAGATTCTGTTGCATCTTTTGGTACAAAGTTCCTAATAACCCTTGGGGAGTTGACCCTCAGAACTATGGTATGTTCTCCAACTAAGTTCTCTACTTGTCTTCACAAAGTTTAAAAATGAAAAACAATCAATGACCAGGAGCTGACACTGTAAAGTTGGTAAATAATCACTGGAAAAATACATATTGTAGGTTCTTTAAAGGATTATATTTGTATTGAGCAAGAAGATTCCCTGGTTTTTGAAATCTCTAAAAGAATAATATCTCATAAAGAAGACTGACCGTGCATTTCCAAGAAGACCAAACAGCCTGGATTCATGTCCTACCAATGCCTTTACCACTTGCATGGCCTTGACCATATTCTATGCATTGGTTTTCTCATTGCTAAGACAGAGCTAATAATGGTATCAAGTTATCTGGTGAAATAAAGGAATTCATGCAAGGTGCCAGCATGAATGCAGAGTAATGCACCTCGTAAGATTACTGGATGTGGCTGTGGTTGTTTATCAATGTTATTTCTTCAAGAACAAGTCTACTCCGAAAAGCAAAGGCAAAAAAATCTTCCTTCGCCATCCTCCTTTTTTTTTTTTTTTTTCAAATTGTTATGAGTAGAGGGCAGGGGGAGAAGGGGACAGGTAAATTTCCACCCAATGGATACATTGCACAGGTACATTTCACACTTCCCCATCCCCTTTTCCCATTACTTTTAAAGATCTTTGTGGAGAACAGCTCCTATATGTCCACATGTACAGTTTGCTCATCCTTCTTGCCTACATGCACCTGGCGGGTGGAGCATGTCTTTCTAATTAACTTTCAACGGCATGTGTGTGAACACAATGGCACTTAGGAAAGTTCAGTGTCTCCCCCAAAAAAGACTGCCACTCCTTCCAAAAATATCTGCCACTTGGTATGAGGCTAAGGCCAGATGACAGACAGAGGGGCACTGTGGAACTAAAAAGTCCTTTGCAGGAACAAGACATAATAGCTACTAATAAGAATTAGTGATGATGAGCAAGATGGATACTTGTTGCATGAATTAGCCTCACGCCCACTGCAGTTCTGGAACAGTACCCTGGAAGTTCCAAGCATTCCTTATAGAAATCCCAACCTAGTTGCACCAGTTGAGCTTCATTTCTACTCCCCGGATCTCTGCTGCACAATCTCTTCTTATGCATGCATCCTCTGGAATTCCACACGACAGGAGTAACAGCTGTGTTAGGCCAACCCATCATTCATCTTGGCTCCCCTCGCTGTAACTCAAAAAGCCTGTGATCACTTGGAAACCACCTCTGTTCCGTAGGAGGCGGCAGCAGACGGAATTTACAACAAAGCCCTGCCTGCAGAAATCTTCCTGTCACCTGCAGGCCACATAAACCATTAGCATCCCGGCCATAACGTGTGGTCAATGAGCTACACGGGCATTTCAAAACCAAGCACTTTGCGCTATTTATGGGCCAAGTCGGGGGACTCTAGCAGCTCTCTGATTTTCTTGTCGGCCTGCCAGAGAAGGAGCTGCAAAGAGCAGCTGCCTTACCCACCCTCCTACAGTTGGAACGCTTAAAGAAAATTAAAAAGAAAAACGCTCAAATGTTCAAAGGTGCTGCTTCAACGTGCATTGCTTGTGGCGTAGTTTACCTAGCCCCTGCAAACGCGTTTAGCTCAACCTGGTCACTGCCCTCTGCTAAAGAGAGGAACAGCAATGGGGTATCACTTTTGTCTAATGCCCTCTGCACAGCTCTCACCAAAGGCAAGCCACAGTGGAATATTATTATTTTTAGAACACTACCCGGTTTTAACATTTTAGCGGCCACGTGACCTCCAGAACCACAATGGTTCTTAAATGAACCATTTTCCCCCATTCTCAGAAACAGATAAATATGGAGACATAGATATATTTTTTTACATAAGCCCTTTTTACCCTAACATAGTCTGATAAAAATACACTCAAAAGCCATATCCACATCTATTTATAAGCATAACATATACACACGGGATATTTAAAGTGTCGACCGGTCCTCCGTAATAGTTTTTTCCACTTTGCATAGAAAATTAAGTAGAAGTCAACACAATGAAACATTTTCTAAGTCACTTCAGTTTATTAGGAAGTTCAGAATAATAGCCTCCAACCTGAAAAAAGAAAAAAAGTCAATGCAATCTAAAAATAACAAGAGGTGCATAACAAATTTGTCCTCATTTTGTTCTTAATAGAAGGTGTTTCTAGCGCGTCGGCAAGGATGACCTATCAAACGCATCACCTTGTTCAGTCAATTTATTCCTTTATCGGGCAGTCATTGGAGAGGGATTTGTTTTGCATTGTCTCAACATAAAATGCAATGGCAAGCCTGCTTTTCTCCACTCAGGGAGGGAGGCTCTTTTGTCAGGAAACCCTTCTGAAAGACCTTTGATCAAAACAAAGAAGATAAAACATGGAGATTTTTCTCCTCTCTCCCCCAAACCCAGCCCCCACCTTTGGGTAACAAAACCTCGCCAGCTGAGAGCTAAGAATCAAGTCCAAAGTAGGACCCTTTTGGCTGCCACCACTTCACCAGAAGCATGCTCAGAATGTTTCCCAAAATTTAACTGTTTCACTAGACCGGAAAGCCCGGGTGCCCAGGAGACATGTTAAACACCCTCACCTTATACACGTCAGGTAAGATTCTGCCAATCCTTTAATTTCTCACTTGTACAAACTGAAAGGAGAGCTTTTCTGTGGCCCCTGAGTGCTCAAAATGTCAAGAGATCAAATCAGCCTTGGAGGAGGGACCCGAGATGGTCACTTTGTCCTGTGCACCTCATTATCTTAACAAGCCCAGGGAGAAGCTGGAGGCCTGCCCACCTTCACAGTAAGACAGTATACACACTCGGCAAAGGGACAAATGACAAAGAGCAACAGGTCGGAGGATTTTAATTTGGAGAAGACGGTGCATGCTTTCATAAGGAGAGACAGTGCAGAAGAAATGACTGTAGTCAGTTATCTGGGCTGTCTTGAGGAGGAGACAGGAGTGACTGCAAAGGCCACCCTCACCTACCACCTTCCTGCAAAACCCACCTCCTATCTGCACTCTTAACCACCCCCGGAATCATTTTCTTATCCTTGTATAGGGTGTCTGAAATTCTGCCACCTGGAACATAGTTCTTAAATCTTAAACGCTCTTTTAATCCACCCAAGTCCCCTTTTTGAGTGACAAATATCCCTGGGACAGATAAGTCCTCAAAAGTCCTGAACACAACCTAGGTACTGGAGGAAGACAGCAAAGGGCAGAAGAGGAAACAAAAAAATCTTACAGGCATAAAATGCCTTGAAGGTACCAACATTACACATATCATCTCATGTAATCACTGGCAAAAAAAAAAAACCTCCTTAAAAGGAAACACTAGTGTTACTAATTTCTAGTAAGGAAACTGAGGCTCTGAGCTTGGCCAATTGGTAAGTGGGATCTGAACCTGGATCGTCTGGTTCCCACACTCCACAACCCAGGGCCACCATGCACGCACGGCTAAGGAGACAAACTCCAGACACCAGCACCTGGGTCACCCCCAGCCAGGCTGGTCAGCAAGGATGTGAGGTCACGATGGCTCAGAGCCAGCAGGGAAACAGCAAATCCATAGATGGGGCAGAGGCAGCAGCAGGACAAGACTCATAAATTGTGCATTTATTATGTCTTGATTCCCGTCTTTACGTGCAATACCTCATTTAATCCCCGTAAGGACTCTTGAGGTAAGCATTCTCCCCATTTCATAGATGAGAAAATCAAGACCCAGAGAGAATAAGTAACCTGCAATTGGTCCTACAGCTATTAAGTGGCTACTATGGTCTGAGTGTGTCCCTTTAAAATTTGTATATTGAAATCCTCACCCTGAAGGTGATGGTTTTAGAGGTAGGTTCTTTGAAAGGTGACTAGGTCACGAAGGCACAGCCCTGCTGGAAGGGTTAGGGCCTTAATAAGGGAGGGCCCAGAGAGACCTCTTACCCTTTCCACCCTGTGACACCAGAGAAGGGAGGTGCCATCCATGCCTATAAAGCAGCCCTCGGCAGACACTGAATCTGCCTTGGCTTGGACTTCCCGGTCTCCAGAACCATGAGAAGTAAGCTTCTGTCGTTTATGAGCTACTCAGTTATGGTATTTTGTTATAGAAGCACAAATGGATCAAGAAAACGGCAAAGCAAGGATTTAAACAGATCGTTAGACTCCTCTGAGCAGCTCTGCCCTCCCTTCTCTAGCAGGAACAAGCATGAAATGACTCAGCCCGCTGGTCACCAACCCAGCAAGTACCAAACCTCCCAACGGCTGGACCTCAGTCCCGTGACGGCCGGCAGCCTCTCCAGAGCACCAGCTTTGGGCCAGAAAAGGCTATCGTAAAGAACATGGGCTTCTGGCTTTTGGAGTAAAGACTATTTCCACCCCTGTTTTTCAGACATGTTGGAACATAAACCACTCCTACCCCGAGGAAGCTCTGAGCACAATCATGGGACACAGGTGTCACACTCACTAGAGTCTGGATCTGATCTTTCCTGCCCCAATTCCTTAGGAGCTCCCTGAGCACAACTGGTAGGGGGCACGCAGTGGTCACAGGAAGATCCACAAGGACTAAAGGCGAGAGACAGACCAAGCCAGAGACCACCCTGTCACCACCTTAGACCCAGGAGCTATTCCTGCCAGGCCTGGGCAGCTCGGACCAACCGTCCGCTTTATGAACAACCCACGAGTAACTGAAGGAGAGGAACACAGAGAAACCCACAAGCCCCATCCACAGTTATATATTTTAAAAAGCATCTCCTCTCTGCAGCCCTACGTGGGAGGGGAACATATGGTCCTACATTCATTATACTCCTGAGTTTAGGTTTGAAACATCATATTTTCATTACAAATAAGCTTTGATGACACTGCCTATTGCAATGATTTCAACGCATGGTTAATTTTATCTGCGCAGTGGTGAGAGTGGCATACCAATTGACTGCCAGGGGAGAACAATCTGATTTTAGCATCTTAACCCTGAACTCGAGTTCCCTTTGTTCCCGAGAACCTCATTTTAGCAAGACTCAAGACTCACAGTGACTGGGAAAAACACGTCACCGATGCTGACTCAAGGGGAGTGGAAAAGTTGAGAGGGAAAGGGATGCAGTGGAGAAGCAGAAATACTCGTGATGGGGGAGCAGGGGAGATGACAGCATGGCAGAGGATTTGGGTTTGGTGTGACAATGTGCTTGGAACTTCAACGAGCAGATCAAGTCTTCACAATTTGGCTGGCAATGTGGTGAGAGCAGACCTATTTGTGGGGTTCTTTTCTGTTGCATCTGACTTCAGGCCAAGCCAGGAAGTAGCAAAAAAGGCCTCACTCATGGAGCCCTTTGTTCTGGCCCAGGAACTTGGGAGAAAAACTAAAATGCAGAATAATGTTACTGGTGGATAGGATAGAAAGAAAGGTAATCCAAGGTGCTCTACCTTCTTAGACCTTCTGTGTTGGTGTATAATTATATATACATACATATGTCTATCTATATATACACACACATACATGGAGAGAGAGAGAGATCTTTCTATCTACATAAACTTTTGATAGTACTGATACTTGGTAAACTTTTCTGCAGCCATTTGGCTACATTTTATCTTGATTCTTCCAATCACTCAGCAAACATTCAATGAGCACCTGCTAATTTCCACAAGGTACTGAGAAAAGAAAAGCGTGTTGAGTAACAAGACCCCAGTCCCTGAGCAGCTCAGAACTACCCTGGGACACAGAAATGGGATGAGCCATTACAGAGATGTGAAAAGGTGTTCAGATATATTGAGAATTCTGAAGAAGTACCTGGTTTCCGCTATGGGTTTAAAGAGGTCCTCAAGGCAGTGGTTAAATGGAGTTGAACCCTAAAGGATTAAGAAGAGCTAATCCGGGTGACAACACTGGAGAGAACAGCCCAGAGAAGGGCCCAGAGATTAAATGCAATATAGTGCTGTCATCTGAGGAACTACAGGTCCAAGAGAAACCCAGGGTGACGTGTCTTGCGATACTGTGAACGTGGGCATAAGTTGCAATGTTCAGTCCCATTTCTTGAGTGGGAAAGGTCAAAGTTCTTTGTTCTTTGTGTGTGTGTGCCTGTGTGTGCATATGCACTTGGTGTTCACACATGTGGAAGAGAGACTACCGATGGTGCCCCACATACTGACTATTCTCCCAACCAGATTGGTCCAAATAGATGACAACTGACTACAGATCCCTGGGGTCACTGATGCTATCCTGAAAGTCCCAGCCAATCAGAATGGCTCTGCTCAACAACTAACCCACAACAGGCCTCTGTCACTAGGTGGTACCAAACTAGAGATGGGACTGGGCTCCCATCTTGTAGCAAGATCCCAGAATCCCAGGACCCCAGCTTCTCACAGGGCCTCCAGTCATTTTGTGCACCTCAAACCTAATGCTTCCTCCCCACTCATTACTCCCAGTTAAATTTGTGGAACCCGCTCCTTGTGGGTTTTACTACGGTGGTTCAGTGTACCCAGCACGGCGTATAAGGCAGAAGGCAAGTGTAGAAACAAAGCCCTGATTATCGAGTTGTATATTCTATGCAAAAGAGTTTGGGCATTATCTTGAGGTCCAATAAAAAAATCTAAGTCAGGAGTTCAATACGCACAGATCCAGTTTGTTTGGCCTATGACAGATTTTTAAGGGCTCAGACTCCCCTCAAGGGCCACGCTGACTTTTCCATTTGCTGTAGTGACATGGCTATTTTTTGGGTTGGGGGGATTTGTTTTGTTAAATCTTAGCTGTGTACATTAGTGCAATCATGGGGTACAGTGTGTGGGCTTCATATACAATCTGAAATATTTTCATCCAACTGTTCGACATAACTTTCATGAGATTTTCTCATTTATTATGTGAAAACATTTGTGTTCTGCATTTAGTAGGTTTCACCTGTCCCTTCTAAGATGCACCATAAGTGT